>JARHVA010001852.1:280000-317500 GCA_037957365.1 Torreya grandis | reverse complement strand
GTTAACTCAACCAATATAAGGTACTCCTCCCACTTATATTATTATCCATGTAATACATACAAAGGATATCTTCTAAAATTAGGTTAACTAACTTTATTTATCTATCATTTTATGGGTGATATGCAGTGCTAAAGTTTAATTACATACCCAAATATGAATTAAAAGTCAAGAGAAATATGTAATTCATCCTTAGATCTTGATCCAAAATGATCTTTATAAAACCATGCAATCTATACACTTCCTTCATGAATTTCTTTGCAAGCATAGATACATCATTTGTCAAGTTGCCTGGTATGAAGTGAGATACCTTGGTTAGTTTATCAACTACAACCAAGATCATGTCATGATTGTTCCATGATAATGACAAAACTTGGACAAAGTCCATACTAATCACCTACCACTTCCATTATATTATTTCATGTGGATACAATAATTGAGCCAGATGCACATGTTCAGCTTTCACATGCTGACATTCCAGACAATGAGACACAAAACTTGTTGCATCTATCTTGATTCCTTTCTAGAAATAGAGTAGTCTAAGCTCATTTATGAATTTGGTTACTCATGTATGTCTTGAATATGGGGAATTATTTAGTTTCATTAGTAATATACTCCTCAGATTATCTATATCAGGCACATACATACTACAATTATACCATAAAATACCATCATTCTCTCTCTTGAAACCCTTATACCTAGGATTCTAAGCATTCTCAGATAATGCTTGTCTTACTTGATCATAGAATTCATCTTTTAGAAACAATTTGATCACTTAATATCTTAAAGTACTCTTAATAGTATCCATGGTTGTTATATACCTCATATGGCTTAGAGCATCAGCTACTCTATTCTCTTTGTCTTTGATATAATTAATATCAAAATCATAATCAGACAAGAACTCTAAAAATCACCTTTGATTAGCATTAAGATTTGGTTGGGTGAAGATGTACTTGAGTTCTAAGTTATCAGTCTTGAGCTCAAATGATTTTCTCAATAGATAATGCCTCCAAACTAGAAAACCATGCATAATTGCCATAATTTTTATGTCATCAGGGGCATAGTTCATCTCATATGGATTCAGTTTCTCATAGGCTACCACTAAACCATCCTACATAATAACTCCTCCAAGTCCATCCCTAGATGCATCAATGATCACTAATAAATGACCATTAGGATCGGGAACTCTTAGCACTGGTGGTAAAGTAATCCTCCTTTTTAGTTCCTAAAAGGCTACCTCACACTTATCTAACCAAATGAAACTCTTATTATTCTAAAAAAGAGAGATAATTGGATTAGCTATCTTAGATAAATTTATAATGAATTTCCTATAATATCTTGCTAATTCCATAAAACTCCTTACCTCATGCACATTCTTTGGTGCTAGCCACTATATTATGGCTCTTATCTTTATTGGATCTACTAAAATACCATCCATTGAGATAATATGTCTTAAATATTGCACTTTCTTTTGAAAAAAATACATTTAGAGAATTTTACATACAATTTATGCTTCCACAAATGTTGCTAAACCTATTCTAGATGTTTTAAATGTTCTTCCTCATCTTTGGAATAATTAAGTATGTCATCAAGAAACACCAACACAAAATGATCGAGGTAATCTCTAAACACATTGTTCATAAGATCATAAATGTTAATAAAGCATTTGTCAATCCAAATGGTAATATTGTGAACTCGTAATGCCCATATTGAGTCCTGAATGTCATTTTTGGATTATCTTATTCATGGATCCTCAATTGGTGATACCCTACTCTAAGATCAATCTTAGAAAAAAATTGTATCCCCTCACATTTTATCAAAGAGATCATCAATTCATGGCAATAGATATCTATTCTCGATCATTGGTTTCTTCAACATCTTGTAATCTTTACATAGATGAAGAGTGTCATCCTTCTTCTTAACAAAGATAACTATAACACCCCATGGTGACACACTTGGTCAAATTAGACCTTTCAACAACAACTCCTGAAGTTATGCCTTTAACTCAACTAATTCAATGGTTATCATTTTGTATAGTGCCTTAGACTGTAGTTTCAATCCAAATATGATATCAATTGAGAAATCAAACTCACGCTTAGGTGGCAATCTTGGTAATTCTTCTAAAAATGCGTCACGAAAGTTTTTCAAAAAATGATAATATTCAATAGATGGTTCCTTATATTCTTTCATCTCATTTATGTTAATCATAAATGCCTATCAACCCTTCTTTTAAGCTTTCTTGAGTTGAATTATAGAAATCTTCCTTAGCTTCAACTCCCTTTTCTCACCTTAAAGTTGTGTCTTATTTTTAAAATCATCTTAACACTCAACCTTCTTCAAAAAATTATCAACCATGGATTTATACTCCATAATCCAATTAATTCCTAGGATCACATCATATGATCCCAATGGTGTTGCATAAATATCTACTACTATAGTAAACTCAGGCAACCTAATCTCTACTTCAGCTAGACACTTATCAATCTTGACCTTTGACTCATTCTCATATTGTACTGACCATGCATTTGCCATAACTCTAGCCTTTCTCGACAATTTTTTAAGCATTCTAGGAGCAATGAAACATTTTATAGCTCTTGTATCAATTAAAATAGAAACTAAATTGTTGAACAAAATACCTAATATTTATATGGGCAAAGTGATATTAAGCATGTCAATTGTTAACAACTACATGAATCCACTGCTGAAACATACCTTGATAAGGAGCTAAACCTTTATTATTTTATTTTTCTTGAGGACATTCTCAAGTAAAAGAGTCACCTCCATAAATGAAACAACCTCCAACTAGTCCTTTCTTCTCAATCTGTTAGTAGCCCTTGAAACCATTACTAGGTTTCCTATTTCTTGAACCACTATTAAACTTGACATTCTAATTCTTGAACTGACCCTTGGAATCTACACTCATCTACTTCTAATTCTTCTTCTTAAAATTTGGTTTAGAACATCCAAATTTATTTTTGAACTTATCTCTAACTTGGGCAAGAGATTTCAATCTTTGTTCTTGCTTGACCACCTTCTCGAATACCTGATCCATGGTAGAAGGGCCATGCACATCTACTTCACAGCCTATTTGGGGATTCAATCCCATGATAAATTTCCTAATTCTGGACCTCTCATATGCATGATACTGAGGTACATACTTAAGAAGTTTGGTGAAATTCTCCTAGTATTCATTCATTGATAAATCCCTTGATTAAGATTCTAAAAATCTGTAAGATTTTGGTTGAAGTATGGTTATGGAAGGCATCATGACCTAAATAGTGTCATAAAGTACTTTTAATTGGAGGTGGTTGAGTCAAGGTTCATCTCAAGCTTCTTCTTTTCCCACCAAGTCATTGCTTCATGAACAAGATAAGCTCCCTAGACTACTTTCATAACTTCAAAATAAGTTTGAAGATTGAAATACTTCTCCATTTCTATTAGCCACACTTCAGCTCCATCCCCCAAAATAATTTTGTCAAAGTTGGGTGTGTTCACCTTTTTCATGTCACATTCTAACTCTTCAACTACTTGAGCTCTTGCTTCCTATAGTACCTCCTCATGCCTATACTCTTAAAGATGTTCTCAATCATTAGGATTCTCTACAGGTTCCTCCTCAACATTTTTCTCTTCATGGCCATGCATTTATTGTCTTAGGGCTAGGATTCATTCCCTTGTCTCTTACATGGTTACGAGAATTTTGTTCAACTTTATAGCTTGCTCTATGACAACCTAGATTGGATCAATAGGGGGTTCGATATTCGAAGTACCCTCACCTCCTAGTTTAGTGTGCACCATTGTTCTTCTTATTTATCAAGAAAATAAATTTACATCAGCAAACACATTAAGTCATATAGTTTGAGCCTTAGCTCTGATACCACAATGTAACAACCCCACTCAATGTAATAACCCCACTAGGTTTTACCAAAATATAGTGATAATTTTTTTCATTAATTAATCATATTCAACATATATATGTCACCACAAGAAATGTAACTAGTGATATTTAACTAACTATATTATTTTAGTTAACCAAAAAGGTCATAGCTAATCTGCTTAGCTAAAGATCACCATGAATATATATAGAAATCATGAACAATATTGAAATAATAATAAAGACTACATCTCTTTATAAATGATATAATACAAATTTAGTCATGGCCGATACAACATTACATCCACTGTTGTATAAGTATAATGTATAAATTTTATAGTTTTTAGTAATACAAATAAAAATATCTCAAATGATAAAACATGATACAAATCTCCTCTTA
The DNA here is from genome assembly GCA_037957365.1 of Torreya grandis. Lineage (NCBI taxonomy): Eukaryota > Viridiplantae > Streptophyta > Pinopsida > Cupressales > Taxaceae > Torreya > Torreya grandis. The sequence goes on along the minus strand of JARHVA010001852.1, from coordinate 313,232 downwards.
GCAAAGTCTCTATGACTCAAGAGTCTCCATGACTCAAGTATCAATATATAATCTCAAGTATAGTCTCAAGTATAGTACTTTAGCTAGGAGGAAGAGCACATCCAACTGATTTTCCACACCAACCATGGACCATAGATCCCTCGCACTATCTCCCAAATAAAGGGATGACCCTCCCTTCATGAATGGGTAGATAATGATGACACGAGAATCCAAAGTAATAAACCAAAATTTGTGTCTTGAAGATATCTAATACAAAATATTTATCATAATGAAAACCGTTATAATATGATATCACACAAATATGAAAACTATATCAACATATGAAATGATAATGTTTATCAAACATTATTTTGGCTAAAGTTTTTAATAATAAATGATCTCTAGGATCTATCAAATTCATATGCACCACTCAATCATATTACCCCTTATCTTGCATTGATGGTGCTAATTAATCCATTGAAATCCATCCACTAATTAATTAGGGTCATAAATGCAAGATTTAGTAAAAATAAATAATAATAAAACCAATAGATTCATTCAAAATATTTCTTTTTAGAAAATCAAAATTATCTAAGTACAAAAATATCACACACATTCATTTAGTCTATCAAATGAAGTGAAATAAATATATTTATCTAGTTTATTACATATAATAAACATAATCCAAAAATAGTCTTAAACATACCATCCGGGTATGATCATATCAAAATTGTCAGTTACCCATAATACTAAGTAACTTATAATATTATTTCTTCAAAAATTAACATTATATCTCAAGCTCATAAATTGTTCATATTCCACATATAATAAAATCCATTCCAAAACATCATAAATGTTTTGTATTTAAAATATTAAATACATTATCTTAGGCTTTTTATACAAATATTAAAATATATAACAAGCATTCATTTACACACGACATGGTAATAATGCACATCACAGCTGAGTATATAAAATACATGTATGTATAATGGGTATAATCAATCTCTAACTTAATACAATCTACAACTATATGTTTTACCAATTTATATATATCTTTAAATACCATTATAGTATCGAACAACTACTATTGTGTATGTAGTATACTCTTAAGATGACATCCACTATCGAATATCTTAGAGTATATTATATACTCAATGTTTATATATCCATCTAATAAAATAGTTCCATAACTCTTTTATAAACGGAATAAATTTCATATACTTATTTTTATGAAACATACAAAATTTCATACACAATATCATTTTACCAATTCCTTTTAAATCAACTATTTTAACATAACTGATTCAAAATTTACACTTCAACCAAATTTAAACACCCAGCTGACTATACCCAATTAGGTTACAAACCCGTAATAAAAAAATCTAGTTCAAGTTTAAAGTCTTTACACACAGTCATGTTTAATAAAACAACAACACAATTGAATACCCAACTGAGGTTATTAATATGATTACTTGTACTTAGCCAAATAAAAACTATGCAACACACATAATTGAACCCATATACCTAGTCCCTTTATTGACTAATCAAACTCTTACACAAATCATACAAATCTAAATGGTCAATAGTACGTAATCATATTCCAAATATAAGCATAATTCATATATGTGTTGAACATAGTTAAAACTTAACTCTATCATGTGAGCTTATTATATAATTGGGTATGTTTATATGGACAAGGTCATGTGTTAATATATAGTCACTTATTTATCTACTCATACTAGGGTTATTTAATGTGACTTAACCAAAGTTCCCAAATCCATTTATAGAACAAGTATGCATAATATAACACATCTGAAAGTATATAAGTATTTTATTACCTTGTATGTATAAATTCATTGAATTAAAAGACAAATAAATCCAATTGAAACCCTAAATGCTAGTTCATTATACAAATATCTTCATCTACAAAATGTATTACTAACAATTTCCAAGTCAAAACCTTATGGTTCTTGATATAGGTATATATATGTATATGTGTGTGTGTGTACAGTCACCCATTAATCCTATTAATTTAACATATAAGTGTTTATATATATATATATATATATATATATATATATATATATATATATATATATATATATATATATATTTGTGTGTGTGTGAATATGCATGTATACATCTAACCGGATTTAACTAAGTATACACTCATATATATATTTATGTATATATATTAATAATCTCTGAAACCCACATTTTAACTTAAAGAGTTTGAATTGGTTTCACATTCAAATGATCATAAAGACAAATATTTTTAAGTATATATTTCAATATACCTAAATTAATATATAATAATTTGGTTTGAAACAATTATTTTGATCCGTATTGCATATATACCATCAAGATAATCCTGTAAAATTAAACAGTGATTTTTGAATTGCAAGAGAATTATAGGATAGAGTTTTTTAAAACCAATAACTAGCACGGCCAACTCTATAGGTCTACCCCAAACCTCCTCAAGTTACCCTCGTTTGAATGTGGGGTTTTGTGGAAGCTGAACCTTCCACAGGGCTCCACATACAACTCATTGTTTCTAAGAATTAAACAAATAAACCCAATAACCATATATATTTAGAAAACCCATTCAATATTTCACATAGAAATTTAATTACATAACCATCCTAATTAATGTATGAATGTTAAAGAAAGCCAAATAAATTCCTTATTCTTGCACTTGTTCACCACCCTCTTCCTCTTTTGTCTCCTCTTTGTATGCCATGAGTCATCCCATTCACATCCCCCCATTCTCCTCTTTTTATTCATTTCCATCCACCCTACTCACCTTCCACTTCTCCACCCTTAATTACAAACTAAACTCACTCAAAAATATGCATGCCTAGATAGCTCAACCAACTCATAGTCCATCACCATGCACACACAATAAACCCCATGATTTTCTCCCAAATGATGCTTAACCAAAGTTAACATATGATTAGTAACCCTAATCATATCAAGGATTCTATTGAATCCTATACAAAACCATTTTATAATCTTTATAAAATATGTATGACAATGACATAAAGAATCCATCATTGACCAACTAAACCATAAGTTACTTAATCCCCAATGTTTTATTCCATGTAAAGAATATTAACTAGTCGATAACTAATGTATTCCCATGCAGCGACCATCAACCAAATACAATAATGATTATATGACATGGCAATTCAACTAGGTATTACAAGACTAGAGTTTTTAACATTGAAATGCTATCCACAAACATACATAGCAATTACAATGATTTCCAAAATATCATTAAATAATAAACAGTAATATATTCATTTATCTAGTATAAATTATGAGTATCAATCCTTTAGTAAAATAGTTAATTAAATATAATATCTTTTAAAATAATGTTATTTATCTTTCAACATTATAATATAAGATCGTAATAATAATCTTTAATTATTATTATCTAAATCTTATAGATCGAGTAGCGATTATGGAATCTATCACATCATCATAATGTTATACTATACAACTAGTCTTAATAAGGAAGTGAGACAAGTAAACATAAAAAATTACTCATTTAGCCAAATAATTGCATTATATAAGATAAGCTAGTACGATCACAAAACTAGTGAAATCAATCAATGAATATAACAAGATCAACATTAACAATCAAGATCATACTAGAAAACATATTAACAATCATCTTACAGAAAAGTACACAAAACATGATACACTATCTATATCAAATAATTAATTATGATACATGATATATGAAGTGGTGTGTGCAAGGGTTTCTGGATTCATTCTTTATCATCCCTAAACATCTCCATCTAAACCACCATCTTTGATGATGCTCTCCCTCTATCACAATTTGAGAGAAGAATTTGTCTTGTATCCACCTCATGACAATGAAGGTAGTTAGCCCAAAATAATATTATATCCACAAATTATGTTGTATATCTAACAAATATGGTTATAATATATAGAATGTAAAAGTACTACTAATTTATAGCAAACTAATCATGTAAATTAAGCAACACAAATCGTCCCATAAAAAGTGTATGTCATTAAGCTTAATCAATTATTAGTTTATAAACTAATCAACCAAAATAATCCACATATCAAATAAGTTATTTATCTTAGAGAGAAATTAGGATGTGACATCCTTCCCCCTTAAAGTTGGTCATCATCATGATGACGTTTATTCAAACATAAGTTATGAAATAAAAACATTATTCAATAGAAAATAATATAATATGCAAAAACAAATCAAGCAAACAAATGTGGAAATACCCTGTAAACCTCATCATAGTCCTCCTAAGTGGCATTATCCTCAGAATATTGGTCCCATAGGACCTTGCACTTTGACACTTCTTTATTATGCAAATGGAGTTTGCAAGTGTCAATTAGTTTGATTGGTTTTGTCATTACTACCCCAAGATCCAAACCATGCAAAGCATTCCAACCTAATAAGTGTGAAGGATCAACAATTTACTTTTTAACATAAGACATATAGAAGATATTATGTAAAAGAGTTAGAGCTGGTGGCAATTAAAACCTATATGCTATAGGTTTGACCACTTTTAAAACCTTGAAGGGTCCCACATATCTCAGTGAAAGTTTCATTGACTTCTCAAATTTAATCAAACTTTTATGAGGCTTAACCCACATAATTCTTTATTACTAACAAAAAATTTCCTAGCTATTCTCTTCAAATCAGCATAAATTTTGTGTTTATCATTGGCCTTGACCAACCTCTGCCTAATTGTCCTAACTTACTCTTCCATTTATGAAAGCATCTCAGGTCCAAAGACTACCCTATCTTCCAAACTATCCTAATTGATTGGTGTTCTACACCTCCTTCCATACAATGCCTCAAATGGAGCCGTCTTCAATGTTGATTGGTATGAGCTGTTATAAGAAAACTCAACCAATGGAATGTACTCATCCCACTTGGATTGATGATCCATGCAATACATATAAAGGAGATCTTCTAAAATATGGTTAACTCTTTATGTTTATCCATCAATTTATGGGTGATATGCAATGCTAAAGTTCAAATTCATTGTTAGAGATGAATTTAGAGTAAACCAAATCCTAAAAATCATCCTCAAATCTCAATCCAAATTGATCTTCTTTAGAAAACCATGCAATTAATACACTTTCTTCACAAATCTATATGCAAGCGTAGGTGCATCATTTGTCAAGTTGCCTAGTATGAAGTGAGCTACCTTGGTTAGTTTCTCAACTACAACCAAGATCATGTCATGCCTATTCCATGATAATGATAAACCTTGGATAAAGTCTATATTGATCACCTACAATTTTTATTCTGGTATGTCATGTAGATACAACAATCCAGTCAAATGCACATGTTCAACTTTTACATACTGACATTCTGGACAATGAGATAAAATAAGTTGCATATCTCTTGATTCCTTTCTATAAATAAAGTGGTCTAAGCTCAACCATGAGTTTAGTTACTCCTAAATGTCCTAAATATGGGGCATTATGTAGTTCCTTTAGCACTGTGCTCCTCAAATTCTCTCTATCAGGTACAAACATCCTATAGTTGTACCATAAAAGACCATCATTCTCTATCTTAAAACCCTTATACCTAGGATTCTAAGACTTCTAAGATAATAATTTCCTCTCTTGATCATAGAATTCATCTTTAGGCTAAAATTTGGTCACTTGAACTCTTAAAATACTCCTAATAATTAGCATAATTACTATGTACCTCCTACGGCTTAGAGCATCAGCTACTTTGTTCTCCTTACCTTTGATATAATTGACATCGAAATCATAATCAGACAAGAACTCTAACCATAATTTTTTATGAGCATTAATATTTGGTTGGGTGAAGATGTACTTGAGTCCCAAGTTATCAGTCTTGAGTTTAAATAGTTTTCCCAATAGATAATCCTTCCAAACATGTGAAGCATACACAATTACCGCAAGTTCTAGGTCATGACAGGCGTAATTCACCTCATATGGCTTTAGTTTTCTAGACTCATAGGCTACCACTAAACCATCTTGCATAATAACTTCTCCAAGTCCATCCTTAGATGCATCAATGATCATTGAGAATTGACCATTAGGATCGGGAACTCTTATCACTAGTGCTAAAGTAAGCCTCCTTTTTAGTTCCTAGAAGGCTACCTCACACTTATCTAACCAGATGAAACTCTGATTCTTCTATTAAAGATAGGTAATTTGATTAGCTATCTCAAAGACATTTGGAATGATTTTATTGTAATAGCCCACTAAATTCCAAGAAACTCTTTACCTCACACACATTCCTTAGTGCCAACCACTCCATAATGGATCTTATCATTGTTAGATCTCCTTAAATGTTATCCATAGAGATAATGTGTACTAAATATTACACCTTTTTTTGGAAAAAAAAACACATTTAGACAAGTTGCCATACAATCTATGCTTCTACAAATGTTGTTAAACCAATTCTAGATGTTGTAAATGTTCTTCCTCAAGCTTCAAATAAACGAGGATTCCATCAAGAAAGACCAACACAAAATAATCTAGGTAATCTCTTAACATGTTGTTCATAATATTTATAAATGTTGCCGAAGCATTTGTCAATCCAAATGGTAACATTGTGAACTCGTAGTGCCTATATCGAGTCCTGAATGTTATTTTCAAAATATCTTATTCATGGATCCTCAACTGGTGATACCCTACTCTAAGATCAATCTTAGAAAATATTGTATCCCCTTGCATTTTATCAAAGAGATCATCAATACATGGAAACAAATATTTATTCTTGATCACTACCTTATTTAACATCCTATAATCTATACACATGCAAAGAGTGTCATCCTTCTTCTTAACAAAGACAACAATAGCACCCCATGGTGACACACTTGATAAAATTAGACATTTTGAAAACAACTCCTAAAGTTATACCTTTAACTCAACTAATTCAATGGTTATAATTTTATACAGTGCCTTAAACTATAGTTTCAATCCAAGTATGATATCAATTGAGAAATCAAACTCATACTTAGGTGGAAATCCCGGTAATTCTTCTAAAAACACATCATGAAAGTTTCTTAGAAAAGGATAATCTTCAATAGATGGTTCCTTATATTCTTTCATCTCATTTATATTAATGATAAATACCTGGAATCCCTTATTTTGAGCTTTCTTGAGTTGAATTATAGAAATTTTCCTTAGTTTCAACTCCCTTTTCTCAGCCAAAAGTTGTGTCTAATTTCTAAAATCATATTGATACTCAATCTTATTCAAAAAACCTTCAATCTTGAATTTATGCTTCATAAGCCATTTTATTCCTAACATCACATCATATAATCCCAACGATGATGCATAAATATCTACTACTTTAGTAAACTCAGGTAACCTATTCTCTACTTTGACTAGACACTTGTTAATCTTAACTTTTCACTCATTCCCATATTGCATTAACCATGCATTTGCCATAACTTCAACCTTTCTAGACAATTTGCTAAGCATTCTAGTAACAATAAAATATTTTGAATCTTTTGTATCAATTAAAATAGAAATTGGATGGTCTTACAAAATACCCAATAGTTTTATGGGTGAAGCGATACTCAACCTGACAATTGTCAACAATTACATGAATCTGCTACTAAAACATACCTTTCTGAGAAGTTGAACCCTTGTTCATTGATTTGTCATGTGGACATTCTTGAGCAAAATGGTCACCTCCACAAATTAAATAACCTCCAACAAGTCCTTTCTTCTCAATCTATTGGTTTCCCTTGAAACCACTCTTGAAACCATTACCAAGTTTGTTATTTCCTAAACCACTTTTGAACTTGGCATTCTAATTATCAAACTAACCCTTAGAATATCTATTCCTTTGTTTATAGTTTTTCTTCTTGAAATTTGGTTCAGAACTTCCAAATTTCTTTTTGAACTTATCTCTAACTTGGGTAAGAGATTTCAATTTATGTTCTTGCTTGATCGCCTTCTCAAACACCTGATCCATGGTAGAAGGACCATGCACATCTACTTCACAACCTATTTGGGGCTTCAATACCATGATAAATTTCCTCATTCTAAACCTCTCATATGTTTGATATTGAGGTACATACTTAAGAAGCTTAGTGAAGTTCTCCTAGTATTCATTCACTGACAAATCCCCTTGATTAAGATTTTGAAATCTATAATATTTTGGTCAAAGTACTGTTTTGGAAGCCATCATTACCTAAATAGTGTCACAAACTATTCCCAAATGGTGGTGGTTGAGTTGAGGATCATCTTGAGCTTCTTGTTTGCATACCAAGTTGTTGCTTCACCAGTAAGTTGATAAGCTCCCCAGACTATTTTCATGGCTTCAAAATAATTTTGAATCTTGAAATACTTCTCCATTTCTATCAGCCACACTTCAACTCCATCTCTCAAAATAGTTCAATCAAATTTGGGTGGGTTCACCTTTATCATGTTGTGTGTTAACTCTTTAGCTACTTGATCTCTTGCATCTTGTGGCACCTCCTCGTGCCTCTACTCTTAAAGATGTTCCTCGTCATTAGGATGTTCTTCGGGTTCCTCCAGAGCATTTTCCTCCTCATGGCCATGCACTTCATGTTATAGGGCCAAGATTCAGTCCCTAGTCTCTTGCATGGTTGCAAGGATTTGGTCTAACTTTGTAGCTTGTTCCATGACAAACTGATTTGGATCAATAGCAGGTTTGTTATTTGAAGTACCCTCACTTCCTGGTCTAGTGCACATCATTATTCTTCCTACTTATTAGGAGAATAATTTTGCATCAGTGAACATATTAATTCTTAGAGTTTGATCCTCAATTCTAATACCACAATATAATGATCCCACTCAATGTAACAACCCCACTAAGTTTTACCAGAATATATCTATAATTTTTTTAATTAATTAATCATATTCAACATATAAATTTTACCATGAGAAATATAACTAGTGATCTTAAACTAATTGTATTATTGTAGTTAACCAGAAAGGTCGTAACTAATCCACTTAGCTAAAAATCACTAGGAACATATATAGAAATAATGAATAATACTAAAATAATAATAAACATTGCATCTCTTCATAAATGATATAGTACAAATTTAGTCATGAATGATATAGCATTACAACCACTAATATAGAAGTATAATGTATAAATGTTATAGTTTTTAGTAATACAAATAAAAATATTTCAAATGATAAAACATGATACAAATCTCTACTTAGCAGAGTCTTTATCACTCAAGAGTTTCCATGAATCAAATATCAATATGTGATCTCAAGTGTAATCTCAAGTATAGTACTCTAACTAGGAGTGAGAGCATCATCTGAGAGCTTTTCCACACCAACCACAGATCATAAATCCCTCGCACTATCTTCCTAACAAGGGGACGGCCCTCCCTTAATGGATGGGTATATGATGACGATCTAGGAATCTAGAGTAACAAACCAAAACCTGTGTCTTTAAGATATCTAATACATAATGTGTATCATAAAGAAATATGTTCTAATATGATATCGTACAAATATGAAAACTATATCAACATATGCAATGACAATGTTTATCAAATATTATTGTTGAAAATTTTTACCCACAGGCAAAAATAGATCAATCCCCTATAGTCAAAATCTTGTATAGAGGGTTTTTATAATGTTATAGGGTATGTTATAGCTCATTTGAAGTCATTTCATATCCCATTCTAAATGTTGGTCATGGTCTAGCTTACTCCTTGTGTCTTTTGGTGTCTTAAGGGTCATTTTTTGAATCATATATGCAAGTCGCAGATTTGCATGGTGCTGAGCAGTTGCAAGAGAAGGTCCACAAAAGCCTAAGTTTACACTTTAGAGATATTTCAACTTTTGGCTAGATTTTGTGGACTTTTTCAAGAAAATTATCCAAGTCAAGGATCCCACAGACTTGTTTCTTTCAGGCTAAAGTTCTTAAACAATGTTCTTGAAGACCTAATTATTTCAAGAAAATTATCCACAACAAAAGGACAAGTGTTGGAATTATTTCATGAGATTGTTTCCACCTTTTTGGGCTAAGTATCAAGAATTATTTCAGACATTTTATATGAAACAAAACTCTTAAATGGTCATTTATTTGAAAAACATTAGACAAAAGTTCCAAAGGGTATCTTTCAGATAAATTGGTCCAAAACACTTTTCTTGAATGATCATTCTTTGACAAAGTAGACCAAACAAAAAGCTTGAAAGGTATTTTTCAAGCTGAGTGTTAAATTTATTTCAAGAAATTTGTTCACACAATTTTCTTGAAGGTATAATTATTTTTAGGATAATGTTTGGCAAAAGTTCTAAAGGTAGGTTTCTTTCAGACAAATTGTCCAAAACAAAAGAGCTAAAGGGTATTTATTTCAGGGATGTGACCAAGACAAAGTTCTAAAGTGACATTTCTTTGACAAAGTGTCCTATACAAAAATCTCAAAGGGTATTTTTCTCAAGAAAGTGCCCTTAATGAAAAGCCTGAAAGGTCATTTTCTTTCAAGAAAATTATCTGAACAACATTCTCAAAGGGTCATTCTTCAGTAAAGTGTCCTAGATAGAAGTTTTAAAGGGTCACAAGTGTTATCCAAATAAAAATTTCTATAGAAGAAACTAAGTATGAATTCTTTTAGGAAAATTATCCTGTGACAATTTCCCCAAAGACCTCATTTCTCTCAAACATTTTATCTGCAAGCAAAAATCTTGAAGACATGAATTCTTTCAAACATTTTGTCTACAATAATTCATTCCAAGGCAAAGGACTAAGTAAAAAAAAATTCAATCAAAGTGGTTGAGACACAAAACCCACAATAAATGTCTGTCAAAAACCCTGAAAGAAATAGCCTGAGGAAAATGGTCCATAGTAAAAGGTCAAAACACAAAGTTCGAAAGAATTATTGGGAAGCAGAGTGACATTCGTGCAAGTATCAAAGTTTAGGCTCAGCAAGCATCTATTGGAGCTTAAATTTGATAGTCTATGGGACATCAAATACATCCATGCAGACATCAAATTCAAGCCCTAACAAATAACCATTAAAGTCCAAATATCCCAATGACGATCATGTGGACATCAAAGTTTGAACTCATAAAATAGCTATTAGAATTCAAAAGGTAGGATCAATTATTGATGCTCAATCATATAGGATATCTAACAGTGAGTGGTGACTTACAATTTAAGAGCCCAGGCAAATTAATGGCATGCATTTAATCATGCAAATTAAGATCAATGGTGAGTGAGGCTTAAAGAGGTTGGCGAACCCTGAGTATAAATACATAGGTCACAAGTGGCACAAGCATGTAAATCCTAGCAGAGGATCTATGGATCATGTTCATTTTCATTAGGCAGATCAATGGAGCAAGATAAATCAAAAGATTAATGATCCAAGCCAATTTTTAATGGCCAATTAAATTAAACAAATCCAAGTGACTTAGACAAAGGTTCAAAAAGTAATTTTTGATGGGGCAAGGTAAATAAAAGGCATGGAGCCAACTTTGAGAATGGTTAGTTTGTATCAGAGCCAATGTTTCAAAGGATACCATTGAGGTAGACATGTAGATCTCAATAGTTTCATATCCAAGACTAACTGCATGAAAGAGAACCTTCTCCCTACTATTGCATGCCATGGTGAGCTAGTGGAGAAAAGCTGTTACTAAGACAAAGCCCTAACAGATTAATTTGATTATTCTAACTGCATTAATGTCAGAGCCCAGCTCAAAATAATTTGATCCCACTATTGCAACCATCAAGGAAGATCAAGGAGGGGATATTGTAATTGTGCAACCACATGAAGTGATGGGGATCAAGTAAAAGGTCTAAAGGAGCATAATTTGTAGAAGCAGTTATAACTATCATACAAACATTTAAATTGATTGATTCCCCTTTTTAGTGCCAAAGCTCCCTTTCTCTTGCTTCCTTTCATCTATAAATATAGCTCTTGAGCTATTATAAAATAGTACCACACCATGTATGGTGAAGCCCTATTGGACTGATGTTATATTTTGCCTTGGAAAATTAATACAAGTTTGTTTATGAGTTTTAGACAATTGTCTAAGTCTACAAGTGATGTATGGTGATGAGAAGTGATAATTCTCTATCCTTCCTTCCCTTATCCTTTCATGTTTGAACAAGATTTCCTAGTCTAATAAGTCATATAGAGTCTAGTCTAATGTGTAAATCTTTTTCAAGTGTATAATTGTCCTTAGAGTGTGCAATCTACCCTCTAGTTCATTTGCATTGTGTTGTTGCTCACATCTCACCTCTATATTAAAACACTCATGTTAGAACCCATTAAAGCTTAGAGACTAGTCTATATGCTTTGTTTGATCATGGTATAAATATGATGGTCATATGGAAGACATTTTTGGTGCATCGCCTCTTTTAGAGTAGGTTCAATTTATGCATTCTCTAACTCTTTTTCCCATAAGTAAGTAGTATTTTAAGTGATAAACATTGCACAATATATTCAGTGAGCTATCCCTTAAATCTAGAGGCTTATTTCCAATATAGGTACACCTACATACCTGGAAATGTTCCCATTTTGCCCAAATCTAGAAGAGACCTGAACAACCTCTTATAGTGTGAAATATTTGGTGACAAAAATTACTTTGGCCAAAGTTTTCAATAATAAATCATCTCTAGGATCTGTCAAATTCATACACACCACTCAATCAGATTACCCCTTATCATGTATTGATGGCATTAATTAAACCTATGGAATCTATCCATTGATTAATTAGGGTCATGAATGCGAGATTTAGTATAAATAAATAAATATAATAATAATAATAATAATAATAATAATAATAATAATGAAACCAATAGATTTATTTAAAAATATTTCTTTTTAACAAATCAAAATTATTCTAAGTACAAAAATATTGCATACATTCATTTAGTCTATCAAATGAAGTGAAATGAATCTATTTATCTAATTTATTACATATAATAAATAAAATTCAAAAATAGTCTTAAACATACCATTTGGGTATGATAATATCAAAATTGTCAGTTACCCATAATACTAAGTAACCTATAATATTATTTCTCCATGAATCAATGTAATATCTCAAGCTCATAAATAGTTCATGTTCCACATATAACAAAATCCAATCTAAAACATCATAAATGTTTTATATTTAAACTCTTAAATATAGTATCCTAATGTTGTTTACACAAACATTAAAATATATATATTTGTGTGTGTTTGTGTGTGTGTTTGTAAATATTCAAATACCATCACTTTACCAAACAACTACTATTTTGTATGTAATACACTCCTAAGATGACATCCATTTTTGAATATGTTAGAGTATTCTATATACTCAATGTATATGCATCCATATAATAAAATAATCCCATAACTCTTTTACAAATAGAATAAATCTCATACACTTGTTTTTATGAAATAAATAGAATTTCATACACAGTATCATTTTAACAATTCCTTTTAAATCAACTATATTAACATAACCGATTTAAAATGTACACTTCAACCAAATTCGAACACCCAACCCACTATACCTAGTCGGGTTACAAACTTGTAATTAAAAAATCTAGTTCAAGTATAAAGTCTTAGCACATAGTCATGTTTAATAAAAGAACAATACAGTCGAATAGCCAACTGAGGTTTTTAATATAATTACTCAGAATTGGCCAAATAAAAAATATGCAACACACACAATTTAACCCGTATACCCAGTCCCTTTATTGACTAAGCAAACTCTTACACAAATCAGATAAATTTAAATGGTCAATAATATGTAATCATATTCCACATATAATTGTAGTTCATATATGTGTTAAACATAGTTAAAACTTAACTCTACAATGCGATCTTATTATATAACTAGGTATGTTTATATACACAAGGTCATGTGTTAATCTACAATCACTTATTCATTTACTCGTACACAAGTTATTTAATGTGACTTAACCGAAGTTCTCAAATCCATTTATATAACAAGTATGCATATTATAACACATCTAAGAGTATATAACTATTTTGTTACCCTATATATAAAAATTAAATGAATCTAAAGGATAAATAGATCCAATTGAAACCCTAACTGCTAGTTCGTTATACAAATATCTTCATCTACAAAATGTATTACTAACAATTTCCCATTTAAATCCTTATAGTTCTTGATATAGGTATATATATAAATGCATATATACAGTCACCCATTAAACTTGTCACTTTAACATAAAGTATATACTCTATATGCATACATACATATATATATATATACATATATATATATATATGAGTATATATCTAACCAGGATTAACTAAGTATATACTCATGTATCTATTTATGCATGTATATTCATAATTCATGAAACCCACATTTTAACCCAAAGAGTTTGAATTGGTTTAATAGTTGAATGATCATACAGACAAACATTTTTAAGTCTATATTTCAATATACCCAAATGAATATATGACAATCTGGTTCGAAACAATTATTTTGAGTCGTATTGCATATATACCCATCAGGATAATCCTCTAAAATTGACTAGTGATTTTTGAATTACAAGAGAGGTATAGGATGGAGCTTTTTAAAACCAACAACTACCATGTCCAACTCTATGGCTCTACCCCAAACCTCCTTAGGGTAACCTGGTTTGAATGTGGAGTTATGTGGAGGCCAAGCCTTCCACAAGGCTCCACATACAACCCATTATTTCTAAGAATTAAATAAAGAAACCCAATAACCATATATATTTAGAAAACCCATTCAATGTTTCAAATAGAAATTTAATTACATAACTGACCTAATTAATGTATGAATGTCAAAGAAAGGTGAATAAATTCCTTCTTCTTGCACTTGTTCACCACCCTCTTCTTCTTTTGGATCCTCCTTATGTATGCCATGACCCATCCCATTCAAAGCCCCCCATTCTCCTCTTTTGATTCATTTCATCCACCTACTCACCTTCCACTTCTCCACCCTTAATGGCAGATTAAATTCACTTAAAAAAATTCATGCCCAAATAGCTCAACTAACTCATAGTTTACCACCATGCACACACAATGAACCCCATGATTTATTCCTGAATGATGCTTAACCAAATTCTATGGATGATTAGTAACCCTAGTCATCTTGAGACTTATATTGAATCCCATAAAAAACATTTTATAATCTTTATAAAATTGGCATGACAATGACTTAAACAATCCATCATCAACCAACTAAACCATATGTCACATAGTCCCTAATATTTTATTCCATGCAAAGACTATCAACTAGTCGACAACTAATGTATTCCCATGTAATGACCATTAACTAAATACAATAATGATTATATGAGATGGTAATTCAACTAGGTATTATACGGCTCAATTTTTTAATGTTGAAATTTTATCCACAAAAATACATAGCAATTACAATGATTTCCTAAAATCATTAAATAACTAACATTGATATATTCATTTATCTAGTATGTATTATGAGTATCAATCCTTTAGTAAAATAGTTAATCAAATACAATATATTTTAAAACAATGTTATTTATCTTTCAACATTATAATTTAAGATCATAATAATAACCTTTAATTATTATTATCTAAATCTTATAGATCGAGTAATGATTATGAAATCCATCACAAAATATTAATGTTATACTATATAAACATACTTAATAAGGTAGTGAGATAAGTAAACATAAACAAATTTACTCATTTAGCCAAACAATTGCATTATATAAGATAAGCTAGTATGATCACAAAACTAGTGAAATCACTCAATGAATATAACACGATCCTCATTAGCAATCAAGATCATACTATTTAGACTATTTTCCATACATATTTATGCTTCTATAAATGTTACAAAACCAATTCTAGATGTTGAAAATGTTCTTCCTCATCTTTGGAATAAATGAGGATGTCATCAAGAAAGACAAACACAAAATGATCTAGGTAATCTCTAAACACATTGTTCATAAGATTCATAAATGTTATTGAAGCATTTGTCAATCCAAATGGTAACAACGTGAACTCGTAGTGCCCATATTGAGTCCTAAATGTTGTTTTCAAAATATCCTATTCGTGGATCCTCAATTGGTGATACCCTACCCTAAGATCAATCTTAGAAAAGACTATAGCCCCTCATATTTGATCAAAGAGATCATCAATGTGTGGCAATGGATATTTGTTTTTGATCATTGTTTTATTCAATAGCATGTAATCTATACACAGGCAAAGAGTATCATCCATCTTCTTAATGAAGTAAATTGTAGAACTTCATGGTGACACACTTGGTCAAATCAAACCTTTCGATAACAACTAAATTTGTGCCTTTAACTCAACCCATTTATTGGTTATCATTATGTATGGTGCCTTAAACTACAGTTTCGATCCAGGTATGATATCAATTGAGAAATCAAACTCATGCTTAGGAAGCAACCCTTGTAATTCTTCTAGAAACATGTCATAGAAGTTTATTAGAAAAGGATAATCTTCAATAGTGCTTCCTTAGATTTATTTCATCTCATTTATCTTAATGATAAATGTCTGGCATCCCTTCTTTTGAGTTTTCTTGAGTTTAATTATAGAAATCCTCCTTAGTTTCAACTCCCTTTTCTTGCCCTAAAGTTGTGTTTGATTTCTAAAATCATCTTGACACTCAACCTTCTTCAAAAAATATTTAACCTTGGCTTTATGCTTTGCAAGCCAATCGATTCCTAGGATCATATCATATGATCCCAATGGTGTTACATAAAGATCTACTACTATACTAAACTTAGGCAACCTAATCTCTATTTTGATTAGACACTTATCAATTTTGACCTTTGACTTATTCCCATGTTGTACTGACCATGCATTTGCCATAACTCCAACCTTTTTAGATAATTTGCTAAGCTTTTTAAGAGCAATGAAACATTTTGTAAGTCTTGTATCAATTAAAATAGAAACTGGATGGTCAAATAAAATACCTAATAGTTTTATGTGTAGACACCTAAAACTATCCACAACTGGCTTCTTTACCAAAGTTTAGATTGATTCCAACCAACCATTTTAAATTAAGCCTGGGAATCACTGAACATCCCAAATTTGCTTGTGCATCATTCATCAAAGCCCATAATCATGTTGAGACATCCCTAATTGGGGTATTATATCGTACACAATAATAACATCTCATGAATTCATCCCTAATTACCTTGTATCATCACAACTATTAATTTGGCCTATGGACCTATTAAGTTGGCACTTGTACACTTAATCAAATATTGAAAGAGCTAAAACCTAATCTAAATCAATTAACAAATTAAACAAGATTAAATGACTAGTTGAATTATCCATTTACAATGAATAAATATCTAAAAATGATAATTCCAAAAATCAAAATATACAAAGCCTTTCATCACTGCCTTTATGAGTTATCAAGCTCTTTGAAAATATCCTAAAATATCTAATTGGAGAGCCATGCCTAGTAATTGCAAATCATAATTTCTTAACAACTATTAACTCTGTTGCAGTTAGTTTTAACTCACTAAGGGTTAATATGAACCCATTCCAAGCTTAAACTCAACCTTAAGTCACCTTGGGTGAGAGTTAATTCTTAAGGCTATAAATATAAGGACATACCTATTGGTTTTTAAGTTATTTTGGTGTAAATTTACAATGCACTAATATCCTTAACAAGTTTTCATAATCTAAAATTATAATGTTAATTTGGAGAGAGACAAGCTTTTCAAGTAAGGTTACCATACCAAATTCTTAAGCCAAGTAATCACAAGCCAAGGTTTCAAAGAGAGAAGGATTCAAACAAACTCCATTGTCAAAGACTTCTTGATGCACAAGCCAAACAATCCATTCAACAAAGCCATTTGGAGCTCCTAAAAAAGGTAAAAGATATATATCTTTTATGTTTTTGTTGTGTTTTCATTTAGTTTATGTTGCCTAAGCTCTCCCTAGTGTCTAGGCTAGAGGTGTTAGGATCTTAGTGTGTTCATTTCATTTAATTTATGAAACTAACACAAGACTAACCTCCCCTCTATGTCAAATTCTTAGTTCACATGTTGGCATGCCCAGTGGGATGCAAGCATCCCATATAACTGAGTATATGATATGTTATTTTTAGTTTTGCTACTAGATGCTTAAAAATCTTTAAAATTTGAGTTTTTAGTTCATTTTTTACATTTTTATATTTGTACCAACACACAAGTTACAGGTAATCAATGTTAGCTTGTTTTCAAATTTGAAAGAGACCCATGTCAATCCCTATAAATCGATATCAGTCCTTATGTGGATCGATCGACATCGATCTCTATGGATCGACCTCAATCCCTATGTAGATTAATTGACGTTTATTTATGTGTACTGACATCGATCCTTGCATGGATCGACGTCGATCTTTCTAAGACCAAAAAAAAAAAACCCAAGAGCTAAATCCTAAATGTTGTTTTTTCACTTACTTTTGTGCATCTAAGCAAGCACACTCTCTAATAATTTATAAGTCTTGAGGTGAAAAATGCCAAGTCTGAACATGATTTAATTTTGCACACTTTGTCCTTGGTGCTTAAAATGAACTTTGTTCTTTTCATGCCTTAGTTGTTTTTGAGGTTTTTTATAAATTTATCAAACAACTAATGCCAAGGGGCTCAAATTTCACAACATGTTTTGTTTTGGTGCACTAAAATGAACTTTCAGATTTAGTTACATACTCTTAAGAGTTGTTCATTTTATGATTATTTATTGAAAGTTGTTTTTTTAATCAAAATGAGTGATGTGTGTATGCTCTCCCTCCATCCTATTTAGGGAACTCAAGTGACCAAAAATTCTCATTTTTTGCCTTAGTTACTTCACTCCAAAATCATGAAAATAAATTTGTTAAGGCCCTTCCCAAATTTGTATGGTTTGGGTGACCCAAAAATGACCCTAAAGTCTTTCCACTTGTATTTATTTTTCATGCATTTTAGATTATGAGCAGTAGTTCATTGCCTCTTCATGAATTCTCTAGGGAAGTGTTGACCCAAGAATTAATCTCTCAACATTATTTCCACTCAATGGTGGGTATATAAATTGAATTGGTGAATCTTTGGGATGGTAGTTTGAGCAGTTAAACTACCTCCATTAGTGACTATTACCCTTGGAATGCATGATCAACTTGGACATTGCACTACACTGAGCAAGCAACGGATGTAATGGTTGTGAAAAGGATAAGACCTTTTCACAACAAGAGAATTGATAGGGTATCTAAATGACATGATTGCATCTATAGTGCTAACCACACTTAGGACCATCTAGAAATGAAATGAAACTTGATAGTCTAGAATAACCCTACTTGTCACAGACATATTATTGATGCAGGGTGAGTAGTCTGAAGTTCCATGCCATTATAAAAACTCTATAGAGAAGAGGGGGCCTAAAAACCTTAATTTTTATGTGCTTTTACTTTTTGGATAAAAAATTAAAATCCTCTTAAGAGTGAGTATATTGACATAATTTGACAATATTATGTAACCTTGTTAGTTTTATGATTTAGGACATAAAAACTTAGGTGTTATTGTCATTTCATCCTTTCTTGCATGGTTTTGAGTCAAACTATCTATTTTTATCTATCTTACCACGTCAAAAAGAGTCTTATTTATACATCACTCCTTTAATTAAGGAGACATTATGCCACCATTTGACACCATACCTTTGCCTTAGTCTTTTGACAAATATTGTTTGTGTGTATCATTTGATTGAAAATGGTGTTGTTACATTACCCAATTCATTTTGAATATTGTGCCTTTACATCATGAAACAAACCATTGATCATATTTTTAGAGCACAATAATGTTGTTACACTACTCAAAATCATTTCAAAGACATTTTTCCTTGTGTCCAAAATTCCAAATTCAAAACCAAACTGTGTGTGCCTTTTGGATCTTTACCTGTTGTCATTATGTCGTTCATTCTTATATAGCTTATTGTTTGTTTAAATAATCCTAGTTTTATAAGTTGAGTTTGAAATGAGCCTTGCCAAGTTACAATCCAAACATTGATTGATTTTTACCTATGCCTTGTGTTATTCTAGCCTAGACATCAATATTTCTCTTTTGAGTTGTGTAACTTAGGTTGATTATTTATTCAATTTGAAAACTATTGTTTGTGTCTAGATTTTGGGAGAAGTAGCCTATCTCCATATGCCTAGAATTTCCTGCCTTATACCAATTGACCAAGTTCATGTTTAAATACTAATGTCTAATTTATGCCAAAATGTTTCAAATTTTTTAGAATAAATTGCATACCTCATTTTGTTTAAAGTATAGCTTTTGTGCATTTTCCAAAAGACCTAGCACATGCCTACTTTAAGCCTAGCTTTATGCCTTCTCTGAAAGACCTAATAACTTTTGTTTTCTTTATCTTAGACTTGTTTGAAACACTTTGCACCTAGAGTTTGGCATTCTATTTTTTATTCACCCACTTGACCTTTTTGTTTAAAGACATTTGATGTTAGACATATGATGTTAGACATTTGGTGTTAGACTATTTTAGACCAAGTTTTAGCATAAACCATTTTGGAGATACAACTCCACTTTTAGACTAAGTCAGACTATATTTGGACCATTTATCCTTTGGACCTTGTTTTTCAAAGTTTGTACAACTCTAGGCCTTCTTACAAAATGTTCGCCATTGATTTGGATATGTCTTGTTACATTCATATTCGAGCCATGTATAATCCAAGTTATGAAAACTTGATCGTATAAATTGACTTTGATCAAGACCCCTATGGTAATGTTATTGTTTGTGAGACAGATCCTTATCCTCCTTACAATACTCAATTTGAAGAACAAATCCAAGATCTTAGAGCACAATATGTGGTGATACCTTGTTTGTTCTAATTAACATACCAAATTTTCCCTTTCATGCCTAATGGCACCCATTCCCCCACCTATACCATTAAGCCTCATTCAGATTTTATGAGCAACCAAGCTCCATAGCATCTAAGGATTACCATTCCAAGACCTCATCCTTTATATTAAAATAACAACCAAGCTTCACAATACCCTACCATCACTATACCATGACCTCATCCTTTGGCTTACAATAGTAACCATGCTTCACAACACCCTTCCATTACCATTCTAAGACCTCATCCTTTGGCTTGCATTAGCAACTAAGCTTCACAATGCCCTATCATTACCATTCTATGACCTCATCCTTTGGATCGAGATAGAAACCAAGCTTCACAACACCCTACCATTACCATTCTAGGCCCTTCTAATTATGGTAGCTCATTATCTCAACAAAGTTGTGCAATCATGATTAGATGACTCATAATTACCATTCTAATCCAGAAACCAACCTTTGTAAAGCCCATCATAGATAAGCCTATCATTATCCAACCCCTTCACCCATTGTAAACCATCCCCCACTTTATAAAAGCCATGCTAATCATCGAGCCATAATAGAGCCAATCAGTACCTCTCTAACCTAGCTAATAATTTGAAGACCAAGATGTGTTCAAAACTAGTATTTTACAACTACTTATAAACCAAGGCCAAGAGAACTAACCAATACATGATGTTTTTATTAAAACACCTATTTGTGATAAGTCAACCTATGATGAATCACCTTTCGATATTATCCCTATTGTCAAGGAGTCTCACTCTAACAAACCAGACTTTATTGAGTCACTTATTAATGATTATAACAGCCTTTGGGAAAATCATTATCTCGACCATTTTCCTAATTTTAAAGAGCCTCCCTTCGTCAAGCCAATCTTAGTGGAGTTATTTATTGACCATTTACCCCTCATTGAGGAGTCTCACTTTGATAAACCAGTATCTGTGGAGCCCATTATGCTATCACATGCCATTACTTGTCCAAAACTAAAAATGCAACCAAACATCATTGTAGCAGCATCCACATCAGATGAAGAATCAATATTGAAGTTTGGTTTTATTCTTGAATTGATATCATATTTAGCATTAGAATAAAAGTCAATTTTAGTATCAACATCGAATTTAGAGTCCCTTGAGTTAGATTCAACCTCAGAATTAGAATATGTTTCATGGCTATTACAATATTGGTTACGTATGCCTTGAAAATCAATTTGAATACATTTATGACTTATATAGTTTTTGGGGACAATTACTTTAGCTTTGTCACAAGTTCTGATATATTTTATGAGGATTGTGATGCCTCTTTCCATTCCATTACCATTTCACTTACCATCAACACTAACCAACCTTGCCATTATATTGACATTCCACCTCCCACAAGTGTCAATTGGGACCGACAGAATCACACCTTATTGAACTACATCCATGGTGACATATTAGTTAAAGAATATCAAGGGGACCAAGATCACAGTCATGTAGAGGAATAATAGTCTTCTAGTGAAACCTTTTTAGAGGTGTTAGGGGATAATCACAATCCAAACTCAGCATCTTTTAGTGAAACCTTGTTTGAAGTGCTAGAAGATAATCAAAGTCAAAGGTCAATGTTCCTTAGTGAAACCTTCTCAGAGCTATTATGGGATAGTTAAGACAATTTCATTGGTGAAAATCTCATCGAGGTGCCAATAGCTGAGCATAATAGTTCTTCACTTCTTGATGAAGACATTATTAAAAATAACATTGATACAGCTTCTAATCTACAACATAATTAGATGATAGCTACTCTCAGGCCCAAATAATGGAAAATTATGGTGGTCCTATCAAGATCATATTCAAAATTCTTCAACCCTACCATAACCAAAATTATGTCAAATCCAAAATCAATAACATTGTGTGTACCTAAAAATCATGAGCTTCATTTGTTGCCCAACCATTATACATTCCATTATCATCCACCATTACATTACCCAATCAAACCTATCATCCACTATTTATCCTTATTTACCATCCCTAGCTGCACTTTCTTTTACAGAGGCTACAAAGACACCTTGTCTCAAAATTTGAAGGAAACAAAATTAATGACCCATAAAAATCACAAAAATATTATTGGAGTCCAAATCTGCAATAGGTTCTTGATAAAGCAACTATTCAAAAGAGGTGTGGTTTAGAAATTTACATGATTTATTATTATGTTTGTATCATATGTTGATAAGAAAATACATCTCCACATCAACATGAACAATATAAACATTTACCTTGTCTTTTCCATTTACTATTAACCTTGCCATTTTGATTTGTCATTAACCTTGTCATTGTTTTATACCCTACCATTTACCTTACCTTATCACTTGGGGGTAACCCTACTACCATTATATCTAATTCTTGTACCATCACCATCCTTGAACAATGTCATACCATACCTTTACTATTGACCAAAAAAATGTTTTTATCGGCCCTACCCAACCCCTTTTTGACCTTAGTTCCCATGGTTTTTTAGCACCTTCCATGAGGGGATTTCGATCCAGTTTTATAAATTTAAGAATTTCATGTTTAATTGGCATTCTATGAAATTAGTATGATAGTAGATATGACAAGTTATATTTCATTTACGTTTAACTAGTGCTACTGATTATAACCACCTTTGGGAAAACTAGTGTTTCACCTTATGTTACTAATTATAACTACCAATGGTAAAATTAGTATCACTGACCTATGTTGTTGTCTCCTAATTATAACTACCTATGGGAAAATTAGGAAAAACATCTTTACCATACATTATCACATCCCCTTGTCATTACTATGATCATTTGCCTTACCATTTGCCTAAATTTGAGAGCTTGTTATTACCTAGTTGGATCTCACTACCTTTTGTGTTGGCAAAACTATTGTGACTTAAGGTCCTAATGGGACTATGTAGGTGGCACTCAATTCATCTTGTGATTAGCTCACTCCCACTTTTTCATATGCTCTCACCATTTTGTGAACAAACTAAGTGAATGCTCTCACCATTTTACAAGTGGTATCTTATCAATCCCTAATGAGTTAAGATATCTCAAAATTCTAGAAAACATTCGAACATTTCAAAATCCTAAAAAGTAAAAGATTAACTTATGATCTCTTAAAGAGATATAAAGCCTCAAAATCTAAAAACATTTATCTTATTTAAACCTAGTCAGTCATCCTCGATCCACCCTAATGGAGCAAATCCATTGTTGGTTCTAGTACATTCCACTACCATTGGTGGTGAGACCTTCCCTTTGTACGTATCCTTACTTAGGGGCACCACCTATTTATCCTTCCCTTGTGACTTCACACATAGGTTTTGACTTGGTTGATGACAGGATGTTTTCTATTGCTTTTACTTTCAAGTTCTTTGTGTGTTTGTTTGTTTTATTGTTTATTTACTTTTATTTTTGTGCCTCAACTCAGTATATATGCATTCATTGGGTGATTTCTTGAGCATTATTCGTGAGTCTATCCACATTCATACATCAACATTATCATCATTATTTTCATAATTGGTGCATTATTTGTAATTATTTATTGGATTAGGGGTCAGTCCTTGTGCATATTTTGACTATGTTATCATGGTGTGTTATATAATGATGCATACCATCATGTGTTATAACAAAAATCAACTTGAGAAATATTATAAGCAATGGAGCTGTAGAAAATTCTCCTTGGTAACCATGGTAAATCCTCCCACCCTCCTTGATCAAATCAATCACTTGACCATTCTAGTTGTATCAATGATAATAAGGACTAGCATCTTCACATTGGTAGGTATAATTGAATCATTCATATTGATCATTTCTTACTTTTCTATTCATATCTTTCATCATCTCTTTACACATCCTTGTGTGCCTATTTATT
Organism: Torreya grandis; assembly: GCA_037957365.1. Taxonomy (NCBI): domain Eukaryota; kingdom Viridiplantae; phylum Streptophyta; class Pinopsida; order Cupressales; family Taxaceae; genus Torreya; species Torreya grandis. The sequence goes on along the minus strand of JARHVA010001852.1, from coordinate 288,577 downwards.
TGTGGCTTCTTCAGTCATTAGACCATCACATCTACATTTCTGCCTACTCATATTTAACCTATATGACAGTTTATATACTTGAGTTATGCTCACCAATTTGCCCTATTGGTATACAATAAACAATTATTATTCAATCTAGGTCATTTTAATGATTATAACTGCCTATAGGGAATTCATTATTTTGAGTCATCATCCCTACTGGGGTAAATGTTTGTGCCACTACTTATAACTACCTTTGGGCAAATCAGTGTCTCAACCTTTGTTACTTATTATAACCATCTTTGAGAAAATCAGTACTTTTTAAATCAAAATCATGTAATCATTATCTTGATTAGATTAATCTCACCCATGGGTTAATTTCATTATTTTTCTTACTTCTTTTTGAATGACCGTCCATCAATCATATGTATTGGCCACTCCTTTGAGGGGGCATCATTATAGGCTTCCCAAACATTATTTGGAGTTTCTTCTTCAATCATTACCTTTTTCATTCTTAATGTCTTGTTTCATTCTTTGAGAAAACATTACTATGCCTATAGCTTGTAATAACTTTCCAAATAAGGGCAAACTATAGACACCTAAAATTGGCCACAACTAGCTTCTTGACCGGACTTCAAACTGATTCCTACAAACCATTCCAAATTAAGCCTAGGAATCATGAAACCTCCCAATTTTACTTTTGCATCATTCATCAAATCCTAGAATCATGTTAAGACATCCCTAATTGGGGTATTCTATTGTATATAATAATAAATTCTGATATATTCATCCATAATCACCTTGTGGCATCACAACTATCAATTTTACATATGAACCTATTAAGTGGGGCATTTTCACACTTAATCAAATTTTAAAAGAGCTAAAAGGCTAATCTAAATTAATTAATAAATTAAACAAGATTAAATGCCTAATTGAATTATCCATTTAAAATTAATAAATCTCTAGAAATCAAAATTTCAAAAATCAAAATATCCAAATCCTTTCATCATTGCTTTATGAGTTGTCAAGCTCTTTGAAAATATCCAAAAATATCTAATTTGAGAGCCATGCTTAATAATTGCAAATCATAATTACTTGGCAACTATTAACTCTATTGGAGTTAGTTTTAACTCACCAAGGGTTAGCTTGAATCCATTCCAAACCTAATCTCAACCTTAACTCACCTTAGGTGAGAATTTATTTCCAAGGTTATAGATTCAAGGCCATGCCTATTGGTTTTAAAGATATTTTGGTGCAAATTTACTATGCACGAATATCTTCAACAAGTTTTCATAAGCCAAAATTATAATTTTAATTTGGAGAGAGACAAGTTTTACAAGTAAGGTTAAAAAGCCAATTCTTAAGCTAATCAATCACAAGCCAATGTGTCAAGGAGAGAAGGAGCCAAGAAAACTCCATTGTCAAATATTTATTGATGCACAAGCTAAGCAAGCCATTCAACAAAGACATTTGGAGCTCCAAAGGAAGATAAAAGAGATATGTATTTTATGTTTTTGTTATGCTTTCATTTAGTTTTTGTTACCTAATATCTCCTTAGTGTCTAGGGTAGAGGTGTTATGATCTTAATATGTTTATTTCATTTGTTTTATGAGACTAACACAAGACTAACCTCCCATCAATGTCAAATTCCTAGTTCACACTATGGGCAAAGTGATACTCAGCTTGTCAATTATCAACAATTGTATGAATCCACTACTAAAACATATCTTGTTGAGAAGTTGAAACCTTGTTCTTTGATTTTTCCTGAGCATATTCTCGAGAAAAATGGTCACCTCTAAAATTGAAATAAACTCCAACTGGTCCTTTCTTCTCAGTCTATTAGTTTCCCTAGAAACAACCCTTAAAACCATTACCAAGTTTCATGTTTCCTAAACCACTATTAAACTTGGCATTCTTATTCTTGAACTAACCCTTGGAATATACACTCCTCTGCTTCTAATTCTTATTCTCGAAAGTTAGTTTAGAACTTCCAATTTTTTTTTTGAATTTATCTCTAACTTCGGCAAGAGATTTTAATTTGTGTTCTTACTTGATCACCTTCTCAAACACTTGATCCATGGTAGAAGGACCATGCACATCTACATCATAGCCTATTTGGGTCTTAAATCGAATGATAAATTTCCTGATTCTGAACCTCTTATATGCCTAATACTAAGGTACATACTTAAGAAGCTTGGTGAATTTCTCTCAATATTCATTCAATGATAAATCCCCTTGATCAAGATTCTAAATACATGTATAATTCTAGTCAAAAAATAGTTGTGGAAGCCATCATGATGTAAACAATACCACAAACTATTCCCAAATGGTGGTGTTACGTCGAAGTTCATCTCAAGCTTCTTGTTTGCCCACCAAGTTGTTGCTTCACCAACTAGCTGATAAGCTCCCCAAACTACTTTCATGACTTTAGAATAAGTTTGAATCTTGACATACTTCTTTATATCTATCATCCACATTTTAACTCCATTCCTCAAAATAGTTCCATTGAATGTGGATGGGTTCAACTTTTTTATGTTGCATGTTAATTCTATAGTTACTCAATCTCTCACATCCTATGGCACCTCCTCATGCCTCTACTCTTAAAAATGTTCCTGGTCATTAGGATGCTCTTCAGGTTTCTCTTAAGTATTTTCTTCTTCATGGCCATGCACTTCCTATTCTAGGGCCAAGATTAGGTCCCTAGTCTCTTGCATGGTTATGAGGATTTGGTCCAACTCTGTAGTTTACTCCATGATAAACTAATTTAGATTAATGTGGGGTTTGATATTAAAAGTATCCTCACCTCTTAGTCAAGTGCACACCATTGTACTTCCGACTTATTAGGAGAATAAGTTTGCATCAGCGGTTAAGTCGTAGAATTTGATCCTCAACTCTGATACCATAATGTAACAACCTCACTCAATATAACAAATACACTAGGTTTTACCAGAATATAGCAATATTTTATTTTAATTACTTACTCATATTCAACATATATATTTCACACTAAGAAATGTAACTATTGATCTTTAACTAACTATATTATTTTAGTTAACCAAAAAGGTCGTAGCTAATTCACTTAGCTAAATATTCCATGAACATATATAAAAATCATGAACAATACTGAAACAATAATAAAGACTGCATCTCTTCATAAATGATATAATACAAATTTAGTCACGACTAATATAACATTATAGCCACTATTATATAAGTATAATGTATAAATGTTACAGTTTTTAGTAATACAAATAAAAATATTTCAAATGATAAAACATGATAAAAAGATTATTTTAGCAGAATCTCGATGACTCAAGTATCAATATGTAATTTCAAGTGTAGTCTCAAGTATATTATTCTAGCTAGGAGGGAGAGCATCATCCAAACACTTATCCACACTAACCAAGGACCATAAATCCCTCACACCATCTCCCAAATGAGGGGATGGCCCTCCCTTCATAGCAAGATAGATAATGATGACGTGGGAATCCAGAGTAACAAAACATAACTTGTGTTTTAAGATATCTAATACATAATGTGTACCATAAATAAATACATTATAATATGATATCATACAAATATGAAAACTATATCAACATATGAAATGATAATGTTCATCAAACATTACTTTGGCCAAAGTTTTCAATAATAAACGATCTTTAGGATCTGTCAAATTCATACACACCACTCAATCGGATTACCTCTTATCTTACATTGATGGCACTAATTAAACCAATGGAATCTATCCACTAATTAATTATGGTCATGTTGACCATTTTTTGTATGACCAATTTGTGTTTTCCCTTTGGTTATTTTCATTTTTCCCTTAATCATTTTTTGTGTTTGGTCACTTGCTTAGTTGTTTATCTTTTCCCTTTGGCCTCTCCTGGTTCGGGCTCTTCCCCCTTATTCTTGTTTATTTCCCTTTGCCTTGTTTGCCTTAGCCTTTCTTGCTTTGTTTTTCCATGAAGTGCCCTTCGAAAAAGGTTTTGAAGGGCCACTTCCCTTCTAAGTGCCCTTTGGAACTTTTTTGAAGGGCCTTTCTTGCCTTGCCTCCTCCTAGAGTGTCCCTTCAGACTTTTCTAAAAGGCACTTTTTTGTCAAAGTGACCCTTCAAAAAAGTTTTGAAGGGCACTTTTTCATCTGTCCCTTTACACTTTTCTGAAGGGCACTTTTTTGTCCAAGTGATCCTTTGAAAAAGTTTTGAAGGGCATTTTTTCGTCTAAGTGTCCCTTTAGAACTCTTTTGAAGGGCACTTGCCTTGTCCTTTCCTACAAAGTGACCCTTCAAAAAAAGTTTTGAAGGGAACTTTTGCCCATTTTATCCATGGTTACCCCTCAATTTGTTTTTCAAAGGGCCCTTTGTCTTTGGAAATGCCCTTCAAAAAAGTTCTGAAGGACCATTTCCTTTGGAAATGCCCTTCAAATTTTTTTGAAGGGACCTTGTGCCTTTACCCAGGGGTCCTTCTGAACTTTTCCAAAGGACACTTCCAAAGTGTCCTTGGGGAAAAGTTTTTGAAGGAACTAGTCATTGCCCAGAAGCTAAAATTCTTGAAGGAATTCCTTCAAATAAATTATTCAAAGGAATTATTTTGAGAAATTTTCTTGAAACAAGAATTCCAACCCAAATAGATTCCCATGATGTGTTGTCGGATGTCAAATTGGATACAGCCAACTAGTCATTGGGATTCAAAGACATGACGTGTTGTAGGATGTCAAATTTAGGGTGGCCAACTAGTCATTGGTTCACATTGGTGACGTGCTACAGGACGTCAAATTTAGGGTGGTCAACTAGCCATTAGGATTCAAAGACATAATGTGTCATAGGATGTCAAATTCAGGGTGGCCAACTAGCCATTCAGTTCACATTGGTGGAGTGTCACAAGATGTCAATTTCATGACCAAAATATTTAAATAAGAAGTGAAGTCAATAGAAAAACCTGAATGACTCTACAGTGAAAATCAAGTTTCCCAACATATTTGACTTATGACTTTTATAAGTAAGAAGCCTTAAATAACCTGAAGGAGCAAGTAAGGAGTAGGACTCAAAAAACCTGAAAGGGTATTAAGAAAAGCAAAATTAGGTTTTCAAAAGAGCTTTGCTTATAAAATTTATAAGTAAAAGCAATAAAAGAACTTGAAAGAGCAAGGATAGTGTAAATCAAGTTTCTCAACATGCTTGGCTTATAGGTTTTATAAGTAAAGCCATTTAGAAAACCCAAATGGGTCTATAGTACAAAACATAAAAGCTTTCAGGGAATCTAAGGTTCACATCAGTGATTCGAGCCATTTCTTATGGAGGGTCATCTCACCATTGGTTTTACAGTGATCCTAGTCATTTCAAGAGGGTGAATTAAAGAGAAGGACAAACTCCAACTGAATGAGAGAGCAGTTAGAATCAATTTCACCAAGATGGTGATGATAAATAATTTTGGAGGCTTATATTTTGGTGCCCAAGAGCTCTCTCTTCTCTCCCTCTTTTGTTATAAATGGGACCCTTGGCCTCTTGTTTTATCATCTACAGATAGTATGATGAAGCCCTGCTAGAATGTTTTGCCATTTTCTTGCCTTTGAGAAAGGAAGCATAAGTCCATTTTCTTTCTAAGTTATGGGCATGCAAGAGACACAAAGTGATAACAAGTGATTTTTTATCCTTTTATTCTCTGTCCTTCATGCTTTTGACCAAAGATTTGATCCAACAGGTCATATAGAGTGCACTCTAGCTGTATAATATTTTGCACATGTGTAACCCTATTTTGGACTATAGGACTATATAGGTTGTTTTTCCAATTATTTACCTTGTGTGATCTCATTCATTTTGTTTTTATTTTGAAATAGTTATCTTGAAATCTTCTAGAGATTGAGGTATAAACTATATTATGTTGTATTATGCATAAGTATAGGGCATACATGTGAATACTAATTCTTGGTGTATCACCATTTTAGACTAGGCTTTTCATTTATACAAACTTCTGTCTCTTTTCACTCATATAAACTAGTTCAGCAGTTTCATTGCAAAAAAAAGGGCTAATATAGGGAGTTAGAACTTTCAACCTAGAGGTTTATTTCCACTTATAGGCACACCCACAAGCCTGTAAATGTCCCTACATTGTCCAAATCTATAGGAGGCCTGAACAACCCTCTTCTAGGGTGCAAGATTTGGAGACAATAGGTCATGAATGTGAGATTCAATAATAATAATAATAATAATAATAGATTTATTCAAAAATATTTCTTTTTAGCGAATGAAAATTATGCTAACTACAAAAATATCACACACATTCATTTAGTCTATCAAATGAAGTGAAATAAATCTATTTGTCTAATTTATTAAATATAATAAACAAAATCTAAAAATAGTCTTAAAAATACCATCCGGGTATGATCATATCAAAACTGTCAATTACCCATAATACTAAGTAACTTACAATATTATTTCTCCATGAATCAACATTATATCTCAATCTCATAAATTGTTCATATTCCACATGTAATAAAATCAAGTCCAAACCATCATAAATATTTTATATTTAAACTCTTAAATACATTATCTTAATGCTTTTTTATACAATCATTAAAATATATAACAAGCATTCATTTACACACCACAATGTAATAATGCACAACACAACTGAGTATATAAAATACATGTATATATAAAGGTTATAATGAATTTGATTTAATGCAATCTACAACTATATGTTTTACCAATATATATATATACATTTGTAAATCTTTGAATACTATTATAGTACCGAACAACTACTATTTTGTATGCAGTATACTCCTAAAATGATATCCACTATCGAATATCTTAGAGTATTATGTATACTTAATGTATATGTATCTATCTAATAAAATAGTCCCATAATTCTTTTATAGATGGAATAAATCTCATATACTTGTTTTTATGAAACATATAGAATTTCATGCACATTATCATTTTAACAATTCCTTTTAAATCAACTATATTAACAAAACAAATTCAAAATTTACACTTCAACCAAATTCAAACACCCAACTGACTATACCTAGTCGGGTTACAACTCGTAATAAAAAAATCTAGTTCAAGTATAAAGTATTTACACGTAATCATGTTTAATAAAACAAAAACAACAACACAGTCGAATACCCAACTAAGGTTTTTAATATAATTGCTCAAATGTGGCCTAATAAAAGCTATGCAATACACACAATTGAGCTCGTATACCCAGTCCCTTTATTGACTAAGCAAACTCTTACACAGTTCAGACAAATTCAAATGGTCAATAATACATAGTCATATTCTACATATAAGTGTAGTTCATATATGTGTTGAACATATTTAAAAATTAACCTGCCATGTGAGCTTATTATATATATATAGGTATGTTTATATGGACAAGATTGTATTTTAATCTACAATTACTTATTCATCTACCTGTGCGTGGGTTATATAATGTGACTTAACCAAAGTTCTCAAATACATTTATATAACAAGTATGCATAATATAACACATCTGAGAGTATATAACTATTTTTTTACCTTGTATGTACAAATTCATTAAATCTAAAATCCAAATAAATCCACTTGAAACCCTAATTGCTAGTTCATTATAAAAATATCTTCATCTTACTAATAGTTTCCCATTTAAAGCCTTACATTTCTTGATTATATGTGTGTGTGTGTGTGTAATATATATATATATATATATATATATATATATATATATATATATATATATATCACCCATTAAGCCTATCAATTTAACATTATGCATAATATAACACATCTGAGAGTATATAACTATTTTGTTACCTTGTATGTATAAATTCATATGTATATGTATATGTATATATATACAATCACCCATTAAGCTTGTTAATTTTACATATTGGGTGACTGTATATATATAGTCACCCATTAAGCCTATCAATTTATCATACTGACTAGGTGATTACACACACACACACCCCTAGTGAGTATGTTAAATTGACAAGCTTAATGGGTGATTGTACATACATACATATATATATATATATATATATATATATATATATATATATATATATATATATATATCACCCATTAAGCCTATCAATTTAACATTATGCATAATATAACACATCTGAGAGTATATAACTATTTTGTTACCTTGTATGTATAAATTCATTAAATCTAAAAGCCAAATAAATCTAATTAAAACTCTAATTGCTAGTTCATTATACAAATATCTTCATCTTACTAATAGTTTCTCATTTAAAGCCTTACGGTTCCTCATATATATATATATAAGAATTTCAGGAAATCCTTATCATTTGCTACATCTGTAAAAGATCTACTGAACAAATTTATTATTAGATCTGACTCCCAGAATGATCTAAAAGATCATATGTTAAATATACAATTGCAACAACCCCTACCTCTAATAAATCCTCACTGCCTGCATCTACAGAAAATCCATAACCCTCAAGTAGATTCATATTACTATATTGATTGCCAAAAAAAAATTAGTCATCCAAATCAATCTAGTATTCACATGGTTAAAAGAGATTTAACTATAGGAACTATGTTTGAGAAAAATAAAAAGTTACTTGCTGAAGCCAAAAGGATTAATAT
>JARHVA010001852.1:0-272500 GCA_037957365.1 Torreya grandis | reverse complement strand
GTGTGTGTGTGTCAACCATTAAGCCTGTCAATTTAACATACTAATGTGTCTATATATAGTCCAATATGTTAAATTAATAAGTTTAACGGATGAATTTATACACCCACACCCTAGTATGTTAAATTATATATATATATATATATAGTAAGTATGTTAAATTGACAGGCTTAATGGTGTGTGTATATACACACACACACAAACACACACCATTAAGCTTGTCAATTTAACATATTAGGTGGTTGTATATATACATACATGCATATATATCACCTATTAAGCATGTCAATTATATGTGTGTGTGTGTGTATTTAACCGGATTTGATCGAGTATATATTCATGTATATATTTATGTATATATATTCATAATCTCTAAAATTCACATTTTAACCCAAAGAGTTTGAATTGGTTTAATAGTCGAATAACCATACAGATAATCATTTTTAAGTCGATATTTCAATATACCCAAATGAATATATAATAATCTAGTTTGAAAACAATTGTTTTGAGCCATATTGCATATATACCCATCAGGATAATCCTCTAAAGTTGAAAAGTGGTTTTTGAATTGCAAAAATTGCAAAAGAAGTATAGGACAAAGCTTTTTAAAATCAATAAATACCATAACCAACTCTACGGCTCTACCCCAAACCTCCTCAAGTTATCTTGGTTTGAATGTGGGGTTCCGTGGAGGCTGAGCCTTCCATAGGGCTCCACATATAACCCATTATTTTAAAGAATTAAACAAAGAAATCCAATAACTATATATATTCAGAATACCCATTCAATATTTCACACATAAATTTAATTACATAACCAACATGGTTAATGTATGAATGCCAAAGAAAGCCAAACAAATTCCTTCTTCTTGCACGTATTCACCACCTCTTCTTCTCCTCCTCCTCTCTGTATGCCCTTAGCCATCCTCTTCATAGCCCCCCATTCTCCTATTTGTATTCATCTCCATCTACCTACTCACCTTCCACTTCTCCACCCTTAATGGTAGATTAAACTCACTCAAAAATATGCATGCCTAAATATCTCAACTAAGTCACAATCTGCCACCATGCGCACATAGTGAAACCCATGATTTTCTCTCGAATGATGCTTAACCGAAGTCAATGGATGATTAGTAACTCTAATAATATAGAGTATTTTATTCAATCCCATAAAAAATCATTTTATAATATTTATAAAAGCCACATAACAATGACATAAACAATCCATCATCGACCAACTAAATCATAAGTCACATAATCCCCAATGTTTTATTCCATGCAAAGACTATCAACTAGTTGATAACTAATGTATTCTCATGCAATGACCATCAATTAAATACAATAATGATTATATGACATGGCAATTCAACTAGGTATTATAAGACTAGAGTTTTTAATATTGAAATGTTATCCACAAACATACATAGCAATTACAATGATTTCTTAAAATTATTAAATAATTAACATTAATATATTCATTTATCTAATATATATTATGAGTATCAATCCTTTAATAAAATAGTTAATCAAATACAATATCTTTTAAAACAATGTTATTTATCTTTTGACATTATAATATAATATCGTAATAATAATCTTTAATTATTATTATCTAAATCTTATAGATCGAGTAACAATTATGAAATCCATAACAACATCATAATGTTATACTATACAATCATAATTAATATGGTAGTGAGATAAGTAAACACAAACAAATTTACTCATCTAGTCAAACAATTGCATTATATAAGATAAGATAGTATGATCACAAAACTAGTGAAATCACTCAATGAATATAACATGATCATCATTAGAAATCAAGATCATACTATAAAAAATATTAACAACCACCTTATATAAAAGTACACAAAACATGTTATGCTATCTATATTAAATAATTAATTATGAAACATGATATACTAAGTGGTGCATGCAAGGGTTTTCTAATTTGTTCTCTGTTGTCCCCCAACATCTCCATCTAAACCACCCTCTCTTATGATGCTCTCCCTGTCACAATCTGAGAGAAGAATTTGTCCTGCATCCACCCCATGATAATGAAGGTAGTTATCCTAAAACACTATTATATCCATAAAATAATGTTGTATATCTAACAAACATGGTCATAATATACATAATGTAAAAGTACTGCTAACTTATAGCAAACTAATCATGTAAATTAAGCAGCACAAACTATCCCATAATTAACATATGTCATCAAGATTAATCAAATCTTAGTTAATCAACTAATCAACCATAATAATCCAAATATCAAATAGGTTATTTAGCTTAGAGAGAAATCGAGATGTGAGAAAAGTGGGTTTTGCAAAGTACGTAAGGTTAAGGAATGATCACACCTATTATTGTTTGAGAATTCAAAACCTATATAATTATTGTGTAAATTATCTATATCTTGCTCTATAAATATAGAATTTGTAAACTATTATGCGCAGACACTCACAAGGAACGAGTTTACACTAGGTAGACAAGGCCTATTTAGAATCGTGCTCACCAGATTTGTCTATGTGCCATAGAGTTTGACATGTGCAGGGTTCCACAAATTTATTTTTGTGTCACTGGTGTGCCATCTCTTTTCTCATTTTCATGTACCTTTGCTTCACTATTTTTGGGGGAAATTTGTAAAATTGATGTTTTTCCTCTTTGATGTAGCTTGACACTCGAAAACAAATAAATAGTTATGGATTTGAAAAATCATTAAAACGATGTCGTAAACTACATATCCTACATGCTCAGAATAAGACCTCCATGTAGTTTTGTGAGTGTGTGGATGGAATATATAGAGTGAGGGTTTTGAACCTAATTTTACTTGGAAGTGATAAATGTAATTATATTTAATATAATACCCTCCTTTGGCACAAGGAGAATGATGAGAGACTAAAAAGAACAACTTTGTTGTAAGTGTGTAGATATGAGTCGTTGAAGTTTAACTTGAAGTAGGAGGAATGATGTTTGATGATTGGATCTAGTTTGTTTATTTGGTATGTATTCTCTATGCTTTTATTCTTACATGAGTCCTCTTGAATAGTTTAACATGGCCTTGTATATATATGTTGTTCTAGGACAAGTGATACGCATTAGTTGACTTTTGAATAGAAGAGAGGTGAGATTAAATGTGCATAATCAATGACAACAAGTAGATATGCCCACAAGGATAAAAGGGATAGAATGCGTAAGGCATAATTTTGACCTAAACAAACATGTGTAGTGTGTCAATTTTATTTGGAGATGACACATGATTTATTTCTAAGGTTAAACATGATAACAAGGGATAAATAGATCAAGGATGCTAACATATACTTTATGATAAGTGTTAGACTGTGTTTTTTAGGCTCCAGGGCTAAACATGGATTTGAGTGGATTCATAATAGACTAAGAGACATGCTAATATGTACAATTTTTCCAAATATAATAAATTGGGAGTAAAATTCTAGGAATAATATTTTTGACTTGAGGATTTGGCAAAGTCTAGCCAAGACCAAGCATGTGCACATGAAAAATAGAGTCAAAAATAGGTACCAATGTTCAAAGGAAGTATAAAGTGGCATGCGCCAATATACCCATTCCACGTATGTACCTCAACAAGGATTGCCAACAAGGTCAACACTAGTCGATAAAACCAAGCCCAGGTGTACATACAACAAAATGACAAAATCAAGACACACAAATATCACATGTACCTATGAGCCACAATAAAAATTGTGGAGGATAGGTGGTGGAATTATAACCAACGACTCAATTCTAATAGACAATTGGGAAGCAATATAAGATGGCATGGTAGCTAACCTAGAGCAGAGCATAACATTAGCTGCCAAATGGGCACCAAAGACATTAATTGTTGATTGGTGGCATCTGAGCTACCAAGTGCCACATAAGACTAAGAAATGCCTATAAAGGAAGAGACCAAGAAAGGAACAAGTGTGCGCAAAAGTGATAATCAGGAGTTGTTGGATTATTGTTAGAATGCATGGAGAGAGCTAACTAGATAATTACATTGTTAAGTGCCTAAGAAGCACATTACAACCATATGAATTCTAATCATTAATAACATCACTTGTTAAATTTGATATCACCACGTTTACGACAATTAATGTTATTCTTGTACTTAAAAATGTTATACTTGCTAGATGAATGAATATTTAGACAATCTAAGTATTATTGTGATTACCTTATGAATATGTGCTCAATGCATTGGTAGAATAGAGTTAGGGAAGTTCCAAGTAAACATATGCACAAGGTTTGTGCATGACTATATGAATGGGACCATTGCTAACTACCCTCATCCCATTCTGATTTTTGCTTTCTGCACCTTGGATGAGTGCATGAGCCCAAATCACATGATGTGCTAACACATAAGGATACAAAGTAAATGTTAAAGTAGATGGATTAGTGTATGGGTGATCGCTAGACAAGTAAAACATTTTGGTTTTATTGTTGGGGTGGGTCAAAAATAATTATGCAATGGTGAGCAAAGACATTATCCTGGATTTCTCTAGAAAATATTAAGCGTTGGTTAAAGCAGCTAGAGGAAAAGTTTGTGAAGGACCACCCTAGTTGTGAAACACAAAAGCCAAAGAAATGGGTAGATGATAACATGCATGAACCACTTTATGAGGTGTTCTTTTGTGAACCTCCAAACCATATGCACGCATGACTTGTGACATATGTTATCAACAAGAGTAGAAAGTTTGGATGAAAGTAATCTTGGACTAAACAAGGTGAATAAAATCTAAATAACTTGGATGTGATTTGGACAAGAGTTATTGATGTTTGGTGGTGTGGCACATTGAATAACTACATGTTAGAATTTGATCTATCCACGTACTCTTGTCCAAAGGAAGTTGAGTACTAGTTCTTTTTCAAGCCTAGAGATTCATATCTAAAGCAATTATTGTTGGAGATTAAGAAACTTATGTTAGACAATGAGATTAAAAACTCACCAATCGATGGATAAGTGTCTATGTGTGGATGGCACAAACTACAGGAGGCAAAGAGGGCACATTGTGTAAAAGATAACAAAGAAGGGAGTCTTCAACATAGAAGTACCAAGTGAATGTGAGCTCTGAAGGCACATATATAATTAGAATTGGCAAAATATGATACTTGAGAAGGGCCCCAGGCAAAGGGGAGAGCCTGACTAAGGAGATATCGTGAGGACCCAAAAAGAACAATAATGGCATGAGGAGGGCTCTCACATAGAGTGTTTGTGCTCTAATTACGAGGAATTATGCACCAAGGAGAAAGAAAAAGTCTTGGAAGAAGAAGTTGAAGTACTCTAAGAAGAAGATACACGAGATAAGACCACCATAGAGATGCCTGATTCACCTCTACCTGAAGCACCTGCTTAAGCACCTCACCCATAACTAGAAGAAACTCATAGAAACATTGAGGATAACCTAAACATAAGAGATTTTAGATTTTATGACATAAAAAAGAGAGTGCAACATAAAAAAATAAAATCATCCCATACCAACCACTCAGATCAATAATTGCATAGCCTACACACACTTTGCAACCAATAATACAATCTGGCTTGCCACCAATGGGAGGGAGCCTGACCCCTCAGATGATTAATTCAACACATAGTGGAGAAGTAGGACCTAGAGGACCATTGACAGCCAAATAACCCTCCAAATTACCAAATGAGTAGTAGTTCAACCCATCATAGGAAGTGATGGAGTCAATCCCCTAATGAGAGGAACATGAGGTACTACTAATACAAGAAGTCAGAGTTTAGGAATGCCCTAAATTGATGCCCAAGTACATCAAACACATGTTGTGCCTATGTTTGTGCCTGCTCATCAAGTCTTCTATGAGATATCCCTAAGTCTTCTTGACTATAGGATAATGGATAATGTTGCAGAGCATGTCCACAAGTGTGTACTTATATGGCACGCCAAAGGAGTGACACTTATAAAGCATAAGGCAAGTCAATTTGACACAAACTTATTAGATCGTTAACACACTCAGTGCCATAAACTTTATCCCATTCAAACTATTATGGATTATGACCTCTACAAGACAACCTTCTTGAAAGAGTTTGGAATTATGAAGTTTGAGCAAAAAAGCATAGCTAATTTAAAAGGGATCAATCAGGATCTAATTAAAAATGTTCATGCTTATAATGTTAGATTCAAACATCTAGTTTTAAAGCTCTCCTATGTGCTTCATCCATTATAGCATGCACAATGGTTTGTTGGGGGTTTATTTGTGACCTTTCGACATGCACTATTGATGAAGACATTCACTGAGTTGTGGGAGGCCCTAGAAGCTACATTGAGAGTTAAGGATGTGGGAGGCATAAATTCTTGTGTTAGCCCATTCATGGAGGCACAAATTATGTTAATGACATCAATACTGCATAAGTTCACAACTAATAATGTGCATGATACTCAGAGTAGACTATGGTGCATGGACTATGAGGTAGAAGGGCATGACATGAATAGTTGCCCCAGGTGTATTGTGCATGTTTTAATATCTATAGGAAATATTTTACATGAGGGTCATTACATGCGTAAATGTCCTCTCATTTAATGAGCAACCTAGACAAAAGTGTCCCTACACTAAAAGATCTATGACAATTCTACTCACAACACCAATGACTGCAAGATAATTGATGATTTACATGAAGGGACTGAGGCATGAGGTAGATGATGACATGCCCTTTTAGTATGACATGTGGAGAATATGAGCAACATCAAGGAAATAGAGGTTATGGTGGTGGAGGTGAAAGGTTCCCACTATGTGCTTATTACAAATTTAGGGCACCCCATCATTATAAACATGATTGTTCCACATATCCAACTTGTGGATACTACCATGGTGACCATAGGGTTGAAGAGCACCCAAACCTCTACACAAAGCTCACATGTAAGGGCAAGCTAGAGAAGGGAATGATAATGATATGATGTGCATGCAACTTATATTAATGGGTCCCTAAGGCACATGCTAAAAATAATTCCAAATCTAAGGTGCAGGTAATGACTTGTAATGACAGAACTATGCAACCAATAGTCTCTCCTACTAAGAGGGTCCAACCAGGATGTGAGTTGAGGAGATACAAGGAAAATGTGGTGCACCCTGAACCTTTAACACCCTATACAAATGACTTATGCCAAAAAGAAGTTTTGTGAGAACCATGGATGTCATTTAGAATCTACAGGGCAAACTATAGTATGTGTGCGATATAGAGGAAAATTCAAGGAAGGAACTCATGCCCCATGCATAGGTTGGAAAGTAGGAGGATGACCTTGCAGATATATTGGCCCTTATCCACATCGATGAGATGGTGCCTATGTTGAAGAAATTATTGGCTGACTATTAGGGGAAGTAACCCAATAATGTATTTTAATGCTAGATATGACATGAGGATATGAGTTGAGGATCACCCAATATGTTGGATATGATCGAGAACTGCTTATGGATGTAGATATCAATAGATGATTGGTTTACAACATTCTGGTGGACACAACCAATAAAGGTGCAATGTGCATAAGGAAGAGCCACACAAAGAATGAGAGTCTGAAGTAAATAAGTATAAGATGGAGGACTACAACTGTTGATAAAGAGGCAATGCGATAGACCTAAAAATTTATTATATAGTGAATACAGGGAGGAAAACCCTTGATGAAAATGTATTTTTTGATGATACATCAGACAAATATTGGATAGAGTGGGAGTTATACAGCTTTATGAGCTCTCATTTTTTAGAATAGCTAAGGAATTAATGCACTTCCTATTTTTGTGCATACATGAGGACATGTTATACTTCGTCAGATGCATAATGAATATTACAATGACCTAGATCCACAAGGCAATTGGACTAGTCCCATCAGATAAAGACATTAGGGAGGTGCTAGCCAACACCAAGGAGGTCAAGTGTGTGACCAATGAGCTAAAATACAAGATGGGAGGTTTCACCTTCCCCATTTAAAATATTAAAGACCTGACCACAAGGGTTGTAACATGCCTTGTGAGTACCAAGTTACATGGACTGCATTGGGCAAAGGTAAATAATAAATTTCTCTATAGCACACATAAAATGGCCCAGGGGACACTATTCAACATCTCCAAATTTATAGCAGATGCAATTATTGAAGGTGTATAAAAGGCACATAGGATTGGAGAAAAGTTTAAATATGGTGTGATCCTCAAACTACTAATTTTTGATGAGATTGGCCTACCAAGGGTGCCAAAAAAGGTCAATGGACAAATCTGAACTGAACAACATCTCAAGTGATAATTCGGGTGATGGTTCTACCCCAATTGGTGGTAGAACTTTTGAGAGCCATAACTTTTGCACCATAGCTCCATTTGACTCCCCGTTTGAATCATTGGAAAGCTAAGAATGAGGGGAATATTGTGAGATGGCACTGAGCTTTGCTTAATGGGTTTTTACCCCCAAAAAATAAATGGAAGTACCCCAAATTTATATTTTAGTAGTGTATTCTAAAAATAGTAAGTTTTTAAAAAGTAATTCCTTGAATTTTATATTGTTGTAAATTATGGAAGTCAAACCACTTAATCTCCCTCGAGATTAGTGACCTTCCACATCCTCCTCATACCTTCAAAACATGTATAAATAAAGATGTAACCTGAAATGGAAATCAGACATCTCTTCTCAGAGATAGGCATATGTTTGGGTCTACAAATTTGATGAATAAAACATCTCTTCTCAGAGATAGCATTATTGTTATTGTGTTGTTCTTATTTCTTGAATTATATTTCAACTAAAGCTTTTGAGTGTTGGATCAATATCCTACCCATAGCAGGTCCCCGATGCTCGAGTACCATTCATATACTTCACATGGGATGCTATCCCCCAAGCATAAGGATAGGGTGTATAAGTGGTTGGTGAAATTAGAGGATGCCATAGGAGAGGAATGGTGCATGCCTAGGCTACTGAAAAATGTGATGGAGGGCCAAGTGAGGTTTGTAATGATGCAACACTACTCATTGACTCAAGTTAATTTAAACAATGGTAATATGTTTAGATGGTTGAAGTTTCCATATGGCTTGACAACATAATATTTTATTGATGCAGTGAATGGTGTCTCTAACACGTAAAAGATAATGATGGATGTGACAAGACTGGATGCAGATGCCCAAACCCTTTACACAACATATATATGCCCTCAGAAAGTCATGCACAAAGAAGAAGATGATGAAGATGCTATTATGTGTATCATTATCCCAATACCAAAAGTTTCTAGAAATAGATTTTTGCATAACATATACTATTACTTAAAGCCCAAAAAAAAGGCCATTAGCTAGGTGCACAAGCACTAGTTATAGGGTTGTTGTCAACATAAAAGTTGAGCATTTCACAAGTCTTCTCCTCCAAAAATAAGAAACTAAGGAAAGAGAGTTAGAGCCACTCTCTCTTTCATATGAAGAGTCCAAGGAGATAGATTTAGATGATGCACCCTTGAAGAGGAAGAATATGACAGGTTCACATGCCTTCACCTCCAAGAATATAAATTTAAAGAATAAAGAGAAAAGGCAACCATCTCCTATGTGAGATATCTCAAGATACAAAAGTTATAAGAAGAAACACCTCTAAAGAATAAGATGTTAGAGAAAAAGGAGGTAAGGCCACCATATCCTATGCAAGAAGAGCTAGTAGATAGTTCCTTTAATGAGGAGCTCTCATAGCATAACAGATAATGATGCAAGTAGCAAAAAAAACCACCCTCTTTAGGTGCAGAGCAATAACCACAACAAGACATCAA
Source organism: Torreya grandis (assembly GCA_037957365.1). Taxonomy (NCBI): domain Eukaryota; kingdom Viridiplantae; phylum Streptophyta; class Pinopsida; order Cupressales; family Taxaceae; genus Torreya; species Torreya grandis. The sequence goes on along the minus strand of JARHVA010001852.1, from coordinate 262,755 downwards.
GAAAGAAGTGCCAAGGCAAGAACAATAGATGCAACCTGAGTTGATGAAAGAAACACTAAGCCCAACATCAGAGAAGGGGTAGGTAGAAGGGAGAACCAAAGCTTCCCCATGCACCACTACATAAGAGCCTATAGTATAAAAGATACTGAAAGACTCCCTCATGCCAAATAAAAGGGAAGATAAGTAGAAAAATAAGGGTGCACAAAGCTAAAACTAGACACAAAAAATAACCCTGAGATAGAAATAATTAGCTCACAAAATATGGGGGCAGTGATGGAAAAAGGGGTGGATGTAGAAGTATGACATGTTTAAGGAATGGACTTCATAATAGAGTCCCAAGTCAAATAACATGTCAAAGAAAGGTTAAAACAATAGTCAAAGGGTGTAATGGAAGAAGGGCAAAAAGAAGACAAGGGGAAAGGGATACAGGAACAAGGAGTCACTCATGAATAGAGGGAGAGGAAGGATAAAAATACACAATAAGGAGAGATACAACAAAGCAAAATATATACTCGATAGGCCTGAGAGAGATAGGCATGAAAGGGAGGAGGTGATAATGTCAGAATCAGGAGGAAGTGTAAAGCACTACCACACGTAAAAAGAAGAGTAGTTTGTCTGAGAGTGAATAACCAAGTTAGTGTGGGGTGATGTCAACCCCAAGATTTGGCCAAGTATAGCCAAGAGTTATAAATAGGCACCAATGTTCAAAGGAAGTAGAAAGTAGCACGTGCCAACTGACCCAACTTAGGTGTGCATTCCTAACAAGGATTGATATCAAGGCCAACACTAGTTGAAAAAATTAAGCCCACATGCACGTACGATAGAATGAAGACACATAAAAACCACATGTACCTAAGAGTTATGATAATAATTATGAAGGATGGGTGCAAAGTTATAACTGATGGCTTGATTCTGATAGACATTTGGGAAGCAATGAAATACAATGTGGTAGCTTACTTGTAGCAAAGCACCACATTAACTTCCAAATGGGAATCAAATACATTAACTATTATTTGGTTTTAATTGAGCTACCAAGTGCCATGCAAGACTAAGAGATGCCTATAAAAGGAAGAGGCCAAGAAATGAACAATGATGTGCAAGAATGATAAAAAAGTGTTGTTGGATTACTGTTAGAATGTTTAAAGAGAGAACTAGATAATTTATGTTGTTAAGCGCCCGAGAAGCACATTATAACAATGGATTATTGAGTCATAAATAGAAGCACTTGTTAAAGTTGATATCACCATGTTTATGATAGTTAATGTTATTCATGTACTTAGTAGTGTTATACTTACTGAATGAATGAATATTTAGGCAGTCTAAGTATTGTTATGATTACCTTATTATATATATTGCTCAATACATTAGTAGAATATAGTTAGGGAAGCCCCAAGTAGACATGTATGCATAAAGTGCACACATGACTATATGAATGGGACCATTGCCAACTACCCTTGACCCAACCCAATTTTCCCTCTTTGTACCTCAAGTGAGTGCATGAGCCCAAACTCACATGATATGCCGACACAGAGGGATGTAAAGCAAATGTTGGATTGCATAGGTAGATTAGCATATGGGTGACCACTAAATTAACACAACAAATCTACACTAAGGTATACGTGTATTTATTGATTATTGGTTTGAATTATACATTATTGGTGCATTTATGGTCATTTTGGTCGTGCCACCCTTTCTCTTTGCCTATTCCATTCTTTTATATTTTATCTCTCTTCCACCTGCTATTTGTGGCGGTCCCCCCAAAATATATATTAAGAGAGAATTCATTGTAGTGATATAATACATCACATTGGCTACTTGGCCAAATCATCATTGCATTTAATCAGTGTGTTTTCTTTAATATTGTATACTATTGAGGGGCATGATAAGTCATCGATGCTTGAAAATATTGTTGACCTTGAGTACATGCCCAAAATAAATCATTTTCCATATCATTTGTAGGTTCGATTGCCTTATTATGGTTTGAATAAGATGTGTAATTTCCTATTAATTGACATGAAGTTTTAGAGTACTAAGCAATATTTTTGGAGCCTCAAACATAGTGAACACAACTAATCATAAAAATAATCTCTACATGGTTATAATTTACCAAAAACATATTGTCTATGGTTATGGGGCCAAAAAATGTGGAGTGTGCAATTCTGAGGATGTGATTTATTCACCATGAGTTTGTAAGATTATCATTATCTTGTTACAAAACCCTAATTTTTATTATTAAACTATGACATCTACTTCCAAAATTTTGCCTATTTAAGATAATATTATACACCCTTTATTGGTTATTTATTACCATGAATTTAGATTAATTAATTAAGTTTGATTCATTTTTTACATCTATTTAGACATACTTAAATGTTTATGGATACATATACTACATTTTGATGTGAAATCCATTTACTACCAAGCTCTGGGTTGTTGTAGATGGATATATGTAGAAATAGGGGTAAATATGGATCAATAACCTTAATTTGCGCAATTATTTCTAAGCTTGTTCGTGAGAATTACCATCTATCTGATAAATGAATGAGAGTAGTCTTTATATAGTGTTTTGATGTTTGTTGAGACATGAAATGGGTCTAGGCCAAACCTAAGATGGTTTAGGAAGTGGAACGATATCCGTTAGGGGCAAGGGAAGCTAAGGGTAAATAATGTTTCCCCTTTATAAATAGTGCACTGTGTTATATATTAATGGGGCCATGATGTTGTTCAGGTGGATGACACATATGAAAAAGGATCAGGGATGCCTAGGTGATGGCTTAATGTGGCTCTTGATATATCTAGGCATAGGCTAGACATGCATAAAAGATGCAAAATGATCAAAATAGGCCCTAAGATAGGTCTAGGGCTAAGCTAAAGATAGAGTGGTCTCAAGTGACATTCTTTGCATCAAAATGACATTTTATATGACTATAATTTTCTTTGCTTCCTTATTTATTCCCATATTGGGCCATTAATCATTTGCTACAAATTTCTCAACAAATTTTGCTCTACAGTTTTTTCAATGCAAGGTTTTATCTAGTTATTACAATGGGGGAAACAATCAAACCATCACCTACCCATCTATTTAGTCTTCTTTTAGCCGTCAAATTCATGCTCAACATTTGGTGATGTAGTGTCTACATATGCTGAGTCCATGAGATTGGGCCACATATCTTTTTCTACTCTGTTGCTATTTGATTGAGAATTGACATATGTCTTGCTTGTACTGACTATGACCGACCACGGTGAAGTGGGATTTTGTGATGTGGCATCACTTAGTTACTTGCTCATTTAGAGGATGATTTATTGTATAGAGCCCTCTAAAGAAATAGGTCATCTAGATCTTTCCGCTTGGTAACATCCCAGTCATCTGCTTACCTAACATTGACTGTATAAGACACTCTATTGATGTTACCTCTGGGTCATCATAATGATGAAACATGGATGACTCTCGTTGCTCCACTTACTCGACATTGACTATATGATGAACTTTACTAATGTCACCTCTGGCTCATTGAGATGATGACACGTAGACAACTCTCATTGCTCCACTTGCCTATCATTAACCATACAAAAAACTTTCCTAATGTCACCACTAGGTTGTTAAGATGATGACATGTGGATGACTCTCGCTGCTCTATTTACCTGGCATTGACTATACCAGTCACTCTACTAATGTCACCTTTGCGTTACTAGGTTTCAGAGATTGTGACACTTGTTTTCATCTTGCTCATCTGCATGATTCTTTAACTATCCAACTGTGCATCGTTCTGAGCCTTCAGGATTTTTAGGTTTATGCCACGTATCTTCAAGGTTTCTAGGATCTCCAAATGGTCCATGCTCAGGGCCTCTAGGATCTTCGTGTTTGTGCCATGTGTCTCTGAAAGTAAAGTGGGCACCTACAGGCACAAAATGAGGCACAATCAACAACTTTCAAACCTAAAATGCAACGGCCAAGACATTTAAAAACAAATGATTAATATTTAAAATTCAAATGGTCAAGTAATTTAAATAACAATGGTTATGTCCCACAAATGAACACAAAAATTTTAATGAAGAAAATATCATTTTCACTGCACATAAAGCCAAATTTTGCCATTCTAACGAAATTGACTAAGATAAAGATTGAAACAATGCAAACATTTAATCAATTAGTCCATAATTAAGGAAAAATGGACCAAATCGCTCAAGAAAAGAAAACATAAAACTCTAAAATAATCATATAACTTGCCTAAACTTATTGTACGAACATTTTTTGGGTAAGCGGAACATTGAGAGTCGTACACGTGTCAACATCCAGCTAACCTGGGTGTGATGTCATCACAATTCTTTGTATGGATATTTCTGGCCAAACAGAGTGCCAAGAGCCGTCCACGTGTTAGCATCTTGGTAGCCTGGGGGTGATGTCAAGAAATTTCTTTGTACGAACATTTTTGGGCAAGCATAGTGTCGATAGCCATCCACATGTCAACAACCTGCTAACCTGAGGGTGATGCCAACACAACTCTTTATAAGGACATTTTTGGACAAGCATAACACCAAGGGCCATCTACATCTCAACATTCCGCTAATCTAGAGGTGACATCAACACAATTGCATCATCCACGTGTCTGCATCCTGCTACAGTGGTAGAAGTAATATTCAACACAATTCATTGTACAACCCAATCACCTTTGCACTCACAAGTGCCTGACATGTTATGAAATATATGTAAAGCAGATTTTGAACACCTAACTATGAAAAACCAAATCAAATCTATTTTCTACTAATAAATACTAAAATCGTACAATTCTTATTAATTTTTGTTTTTATTAAAATAATAAATATATATTAAAATTTAACATATTAAGTTAATTTTTTTACTTTCACAAAATCTAAAACAAAATAAAATTAAAAATAATAAAAAAGAACTAACAAAAATAAAAATCATATGTGAAAAATTAATAACTTTATGAAAATATTTATGATATTAATATATTTTTCATTTAATATAAAGAATTGATATTCTCTAAATTTCAATGGGACTTGACACTAATCTCAACCTTACCCTATTTAATATATATTGAAATTCATACGTTGGTGAATGGTATATCAACACGCTGCTAACATTATCTGACTACATGCGGGACTCCAACACATTGGATAGACTACCCCCTTTGGAATGTTGTATGCTTTCAAATAATTGTGAGAAAGTAAAGATAAAACCCGGAACTCTCCTTGTTCCGGAACAGTTCACGCTGCACCCGATATCTGTTCTTTCATAACAACAAAAACAAACTCGTATGATAACTTCCACACAGCTGTCATAAACACTTGGTTATATTGGTGAATCTTCTCTCCGGTCTCTTCAGTCATGGCCTTTCCTTACTTGGAAGCAGTTGTTGGTATGATTTTCTTACACCTTTCTATTTGCCCTTTTCAAATTTTAACCATTTTTTCCTTTCCTGAATTTCCTTAATATAAGGGTAAATAACATACGAATTTTAAACGACTAAATCAATATTTTTCCGCAAATGCATATATGTTAGTTTTTGCTTCGAATGGATTTGAATTTGCTTGAATCTCTTGTAAGTTTTGGTGTCTCGGGTTCGATAACTTGCACGCAAAATATAAAGCGAAACTAGGTTAAATAGTTTTCGGGGTTTTATTTATTTTGCTGGTAACAGTATATATAATAAACTTAGACCAGATGTATACATAATAAATTAGCTTGGACTATAAAGGATGCAAAACATTGAGAGTGACGTCTATCCACGAAATTCAGACTTGGATTTATATCGTTTAACCTAATTTATTTCATGGACCTTGGCATAGGTCCAGGCAGAAGTTATTCCGCCAAAGGTTGCAAGTTTAATTTCTTTTAAGGTTTACCTGAACAACAGTAAAACCTCAACGACTGTGGTGTCTTGGATTGTTGGGGAAGACTACGGGGCTTATAGTATGAAATTTATTAAATAAAACCATATTGATGTGAAAGCCACGTGTTTTGTAATTTGTAACCTATTGCATAAAAAATAGGGTTCTTAAGTCAAATGTTTCCAAAATTATGGTCCTTAAGTGAAATATTTTATTTTTTTAAAGAAAAAACAGGGTTTGGTCTAAATATTTGAATGTATACTGTGAGAGCATTTGGAAAGTATGCAAACCCCATTATTTTGGGGTTTGAACATAGAAAACAACCTTTCGAAGTTATACCTAGCCAGCTTACAAGTGTTCACTAAATTTTTAGATTGATAAGATATAGGATGATGATTAGGATGTCTTTAATTCCCTTTAGACCACACTGGTCTGTAAGACATATCGATGTATATAGTCTTATAGATATTTTAAATCTTACATGGTCTTGCTGCGAGGTGTAATCTTGGAGATATCTAGAATATGTCTTCATTGTTGCGAACTTTCACTATCTCTTTGTCCACAAACCCTTCCGATAATTTAAAGGTGGATTTATATTATGAATATTGCAAGTTTAATAATTTAATATACAAATCAAAGAGCTGAATAGATTTTAAAGCCATCCAAAGTTTCTAGTATTTGGGGGATGGTGGGTTTTGGGTATGGCAAAAGTTTTTCTTGGATCTAGGGGACAACAGGAGATAGGGCATGAGATAGCTATAGAAAAATTATTGGAAGGTGAGGAGAATAAGGAAAGCCATTGAGATAGAAAAGCATCCGAATAATCTCAACAAAGATGATGGCTAAAAGCTCAATTAGTCATGGAAGCAGTTAATACATAAGCTTAGCCAACACTTTAATGATTGCAACTAACTACATTACTAATTACTTGGATTGATAATTGAATATATCCAGAGGTTATACGATTGCAAAATTATGCATTAGTAAACATTCTGAAAAAATTTATTGTGACTTGAATTATGAGCCATGAGGCCTTGTGGGCAAGGAGCATGTTGCCAAGTCCTCGAAATGTATGGGATGTCCAGAATGGGGACTTGAGGGCAAGTGATCTAAGAGGATTTGGGCCACTAGATCTTATCGTAGTTTACCGTTGTTGCATATACAGCTTTGCGCTAACGTCAATAACATCAACATTGGGTTCCACACCTACGTACCACTCTACAAGATCAAACTCCACTTTTGCATTACCGCACATGGCCTATAATGTTAGTATTGTAGATCCTAGCTCGACAATAACGACAACTAGTGATCTCACAACATTCATTGGTTATGAAGTGACTGTTACCAACTCTTGTAATGGTTCAACCAATGCTTTATCTCCATCCATTGTATATTGATGTACACTTCCATTCTTTGTAGTTAGTTATGGAGACAAGAATGAAGTTAGGGAGCACATAGACATCACACATTTGATCTCTTAGATATTGTACAAAACTTAGCATAATAAAACTTTGCTATTTCAATTCTACATTGGTTGTCATCGTATTCTTTACTTTCCTTGTTCTTTAATGCATTACACATTCATATCCTCTGTTATTTATAATTTGCTTTTGTTCATAACCCTCGTATATCCATTTAAGTAGGTTGCCCATTGAGTCTCCTCTTGGGCTCACATTTCTCTATGTTATTATATTGTTAGTATGGTTGGCCTATGGAATAACCATGACTTAAGTAGAATATATATAGGAGGTAGTGGTTATTCTTTGGATATTATATTGCAAATTATGTTCTTATTGCATTGTTGTAGAGGTTGCTCCCTCGAAGTGGCTCAATCATATTTATCAAGTATTTTGCTCTTTTATCAATTATTGTTATCGATATGCTTATTCTTCTCTTAATTTTATGATATATATTTTCCATTGTTTTAAAACATATAAGTAATTTCATTACAAGTGGTATCATATCATCAATTGGGATAAGTTTTTATGGTGTTGTTTTGTAGATATGGTGTTGCAGTTATCATGAGATTTGAAGGTTTAAAAAAACATAACTTACGATCTAGGAAGAATTTAATTTTTTCATAACTATAATATTGTTTAGAGTCTTTTTTTAAAAAAAATCTAAAATTTTTCCACACCCTTGTGCAAATTAATAGTCATTAGACTCATCTCAATGAGATGATCACAATGGTATAATATGTCAGTACACTTTCTTTGCCTCAAAATTGTCCATCCTAGGGTTTTAACATTATTATTCTTAACACTCATGATCATAAGAAAGACAAAACACTCCAAAAACTCATCACAAGGTGACATTGAGTCCATAACTATAGGTCCTTTTATTTCTGAGGTGGTTCACCAAATTTAGTCAGATATGCAAATCATGATGAATAAATATGATCTTGATGTGGTAAAAGGGGACATCATTGATGTGAAGACTCAATTGAAAATTATCAATGGGTAGTTGACCACTCTTACAACTCCAATTCCTAAAAATAATACTCCACCACTCCATTTGGGTTCTCCCAATAAAAAATCATAACTCTAATACTAGTTCGAAGCACTGAATGTCAAAAGTGGAAGTGCTAAAGTTTAATGGTAAGTATCCATTCACTTGGATCAATAAAATGGAAAATTTATTTAATGTACATCAAATACCATTTACATAAAAGGGGATCATGGCATATATATATATTTGGATCCTGAGCAATTAATTTGGTATAGGTGGTTGTGTGCTCAAAATGAAAAAGGGCCTTCTTTTTACCTAGTCAATGTTTATTGAGGAGCTATAAATGCATTGTCACAATAAAATCTCAACAAACTACTTCATTCAGTTAGAAAAGTTGTGTAAAAAATACAGACTTTTAAGCATTATATTCAATAATTATATAATATAACCTTATGCATGAATGAAATCAGTGAGGATAACATCACTGATATGTTCTTGGGGGGGTCTCAAGGATAGAGTGCAACTTGAGGTTCGCATGTTTAATATGAATTCAGTATCTAAATCCATACCATTAACATGTAAGGTAGAGTAAAAATATTTGGTCAAATGTATGGTTTTTTCTAATGTCTAAAAACATAAATACACAACACAATCCTTTCCTCAATCGACAAGATTGGACCCTCAAAGATTGAAGAGAGAAGCATGTAAAAGGGTTGTCTTTCAATGTGACAAAAATTGGAGTAAAGGATATAAATGTGTTTCAAAAAAGTTGTTATACATTTAAAGTTTAAATGAATATGAAGATGATGATGAGGCCTTAGATGAGTTTATGTAATATTTGGAGGAATAATATGAATATTCTCACCCTACTATCTCTTGTCATGCACTTTCAAGTATTATTACTCAAACTCTTAAGGTGGTGGATTTTCTCAAGAAATAAAAGGTGACAATGTTGATTCACTTAGAGAGTACACACAACTTCATAAATAGTAAGTGGTACATATCTCCAAAATTTCAAGTCATAATTGTAGGTGGTGGCACAATCAACTTTTCTAAAAAATGCCATAGTATTAAGCTTTCTAAGGGAGACTACATGCTATATTATCTTATGTTTGATATTCCCATGGGTAGGACTGACATTATTTTGTGAGTATAATGGATCATAAATTTGGGAACAATAGAGATAATTTATATGAAATGTTAATCCACTTTCATTATGAAGGTAATACATTTGAACTACATGGATTCTGGGAAAAATATCCATAATTTTTTAGTTTGCATTAGATGATGAATATTCAAAAAGGGTTTGAAGGATTTGTAGCATGATTGTTTTCCATAGAAGTTTAACCAACAAATGTGTCTACACATATTAATTTATATATGATTCTTGATGACCAAACAACTATTTTTTGATGCCATGCCAAAAGGACTATCGTCAAGAAGAGAACATAATCATGCCATTCGACTGCTTCTAGGGAGTCAACTACCAAACATTATACCATACAGGTATCCATATGTCCAAAAGAGTGAAATTAAAAAGATGGTACATGAGATGCTAGAGGTGGGTATTATTAGGCATAGCCAAAGTGAATATTCATCCTCGGTGGTCACGGTGTGTAAAAAGGATGACACTCGAAAAATGTGCTTAGACTATAGAGAACTCAACAAGTACACCATCAAAGATAAGTTTTCTATTCCATTAATTGATGATTTTCTAGATGAGTTATATAGTGCTGTTTATTTTACAAAACTAGATCTTCATTTTGGATACCATCAAATTCGGATTAGAGATGAGGATATCCCAAAAACAACTTTTAGAACTCATGAAGGCCATTATGAGTTTTTGGTCATGCCTTTTGGTCTCACAAATGCACCATCTACATTTCAGAGTTTGATGACATTGTTTTCGACTTTTTTTGAGAACAATTGTGTTGGTATTTTTTGATTACATTTTAATATACAACAAAACTTGGGAAAAACATTTGCAGCATGTGAAACAGGGATTGTTAGTTCTGGAACAATATCAACTTTATGCAAAACCTTCCAAATGTGTTTTTGGAGTCCAAGAGGTGGAGTATTTAGGTCATATTGTATCACACAAAGGAGGCAAAGTAGACCCTAAGAAGATCAAAGCTATGATGGAGTGGAAGGTGCCAAAACCCCTCAAGAATCTTCGAGGTTATTTGGGGCTAACATGTTACTATTGCAGATTTGTGCAAAATTATGGCAACATAGTAGCATCCCTCACAACGTTGTTGAAGAAAGACTCCTTCCATTGGAACGAAACAACTACCAAGGCCTTTGAGAAGGTGCATCAATCTAGTTTTAGTTGACCCTGATTTTTCCAAAACTTTTATTGTTCAATGTGATGCATTAGGATATGGCATGTGGGTAGTACTCATGCAGGAAGGAAGACCTAGTGCATTTGAGAGTCGTCAGCTCAAGGGTAAAAACAAACCAAAGCCAATCTATGAGAAAGAGATGTCGACTATTCTTCATGCAGTAAAGCAATGGAGACCTTATTTGATGGGTAGACACTTTAAGGTAAAGATTGATCATGAAAGTCTAAAATATTTCTTAGAACAACAATTGTCATCAGAATAACAACAAAAATGGATGATTAAAATGTTGGGATATGACTCTGAAATTGTCTATAAGAAATGAAAAGATAATGTTGTAGTAGATGCACTATTCAAGAAGGATGAATCCAATGAGACATTGTTATGTGCAATGATCATTTGGCAGGCAAATTGGTTGGAAGAGGCAAGATCAAAATGGGAGAATGACAGGGATACACAGGTTCTGATTTAGAATATCTAGCATGGTTCTTGTGCTTCTGACAAATTTGAGTAGAAATGCAACACGTTATTATAAACATCAATTATACCCATGTAAGAATTCTATCCTTAAGCACAAGATCCTTAAGGAACTTCATGCATCTCCAATAAGACACTTAGGATTTTTGAGAACATATCATAGAATCAAGCAAAATTTCTTTTGGGAAGGACTCAAGGGGGATATACATAAATTTGTCACGGAATGCATGGTGTGTCAACAAAACAAGGGTGAAACAATTAAGACACTTGGTCCTCTACAACGTTTATCCATTCGTAGCTAGAGGTGGGAGGAGGTTTACATGGATTTCATTATAGGGTTGTCGAGGCTTGAAGGTAAAAAATATCATCATGTTAATTGTGGATAAGCTTACAAAATATGTTTATTTTTTCTCCTTGTCACAATCATGTGTAGCCAGTGCAATAGCTGTTGCTTTTTTGGATACAGTTCAAACGCTTCATGGTACTCCCAAGATCATTATAAGTGATCATGACCCCATTTTTACTAGTAATTTTTGGATTGATTTATTCTCATGTTTGGGTGTTCAGTTGGCTTATAGCTCGTCATATGATCCGTAATCTGATAGGCCAATAGAGGTGGTCAACAAATGCCTAAAAGGGTATTTTCGTTGTTTTGCATCAGATAAATAGGAATGGTGGGTTCATTGGTTGCCACTAGCAGAATGGTGGTATAACACTTATTTCCATACCTTTTCCAAAATTTCTCCATTTGTGTAACTTTATGGTTACTAGCGCTTGTCCATCACTTCATCTTTGAGGGTTTGTGCTACTGAACAACACATTCAACATCAACAGGAGGTGTACTAGCTAGTCTGAAAGAGAATTTGGCAATGGCACAAAATATGATGAAGCAACAAGTGGATCATCATTGTAGTGAGAGGCTTTTTTACATGGGTGATTGGGTCTTTGTGTGCTTGCAACCATAGAGGCAAATTTCTTTGAAGCAATAGAAAAAGGATAACTAACTTTCTCATAAGTATTTATGGCCCTTATAAGATCTTATAGAAAATTGGCAGTGTTGCATACAAGCTGGAGCTACCCTAGTCCACTCGCATACATCTCGTATTTCATGTATCTTGCCTAAAGAAGGCAATTGGACAGAGTTTTCGCTCAAATTGAGTTACCAGAATTGAATGTAGAAGGCCGAGTAATTCTAGAATCTAAGGAGATCCTTCACACGCACACTAAAAGGTTGAGAACAAGAGAGACTAAGGAGTATTTGATCAAGTAGAAGAATCTGAACTATGAAGATGCAACGTGGGAGGATGAAGTTTTCCTGCAATAACATCCATAATTGTTCAATGTTGAGGGCAATGTTGTTTTGAAGGGGAGGGACATGTTACACCCTTAACCTATAGTGTGTTTAGGGATATGTGTGGCCAACTTGTGGCTTACATAACCTTTCATATTATCTTGTCACATTTCTTAATGTTCTTATATTGTTAATAGGGTCGGTCTACAAAATAACCATGTCTTAAATAGAGTATATATATGAGCTAGTGGTCAGTCTTTGGATATCATATTGCGATTTCTGCTCTTATTACATTGTTGTATAGGTTGCCCCTTCGAAGTGGCTTAGTCATATTTGTCAAGTATTATGCTCTTTCGTCAATTATTGTTGTGGATCTGCTTATTTTGCTCATATTACTCCATTGATGTGAATTATCTAAGTAATTCTATTATAGATGGGAGACAAATTTTTGATGACACGAACTTGAGAAATGTTCTAGAAGATGATAGAGGATGCATTGCAAAGACAATAGGAAGATTTGGAAGAACGTCATGCACGTGAACGAACAAGTATCGTTGATCATTTCTCGTTGCTTCTCAAGGAATAGATTCCTTCTAAGACCTCACATTCACATCGACTATTTGGTGGTCACACACCATACAAGGTACAAGTCAATCTAGACATCCTTACATTTGAAGGCAAAATAGATGTAGATGCACTAGATAATTGGCTTAACCTAATTTGTTCATATTATGCAGTTAATCAATTCTTTGACCAAGAAAAGATTACATTCGCTCATTTGAAAGTTTCTTTATTAGTAAAGAAATGGTGGGAAAATTATTGCACTTCACATGAAAATCGCAAAGATGAAGTTAACCTAGACACATTTGTAGACATATGGAATGGTTTTGTAGAAGCACTCAAAGAAACCTATCACCCTGTTGGCAACAATGATGACCAAGACATCAAGTTCTCTCAATTGTAACAAGGATAATACATAGATACCTTTGATACTTTGGTGTCCAAACTTGGGATTCAGGATTCAGAGTAAAACTTTGTTTTGAAGTATAGGTCGGGCTTGAGACCACATATCCTGTCAGATATGGATTTCTTATAGATCTCTTCAATCTTAGAAGCCTACAAATTTGCTTGCAAGTTTGAAACAAAGGCCAAGGCCAAGACTAAGACATAAGATTCTAAGTCTTTATATCAAACAACAGTGTAAATATTCCAAGCAGAGTTTTAAACCAGGAAATAGCTCCAAGCACCCTCCATAGAAGAAGCAACAATTGTCAAATAACTAGAACAAGTTGTCCAAGACTGGCAAGTGGTGTTCAGTTAAGAACTCCAATAGTCACTCCAATGAGAAGTACTGCTCTAGAAAGACTTTACTTGCACAACTTGAAGTAGTAGTTACAAACACTACATCATTGGAGAAAGGTAAACAAATCATGGAATTTGAATCTAGTGCCATGGTGGGTATCACAAACATCTCTGCTACCCTTGCGAAAACATAGGAACCAAAAAATTGTTCCATTCTCAAATGTGGATCAATGTTCAACCAATACGGTTCATTGTTGACAATAAAAGTCAGAAAAACTTGATTTCTCTTGAAGCAATTTGCAGATTGAACTTGCCACTGATGCCCCACCCACAACCATACTCTATTGGATGGTTTAGTGTAGGATCCAAGAAACACATCACTCAACAGTGTCAAGTGGTGTACGACATCAAGCCTTTTCAAGATATAGTGCTTTGTGATGTTTCTCCAATAAAGGTATGTGATGTTTCACTTAGTCAACCATATCTTTACCATCGACATGGAGTCTATGAGGCACATCCTAGAAATGTTGTCATAAATGTTGGTGATAAGGGATACCACATATTGGAAGTAGTTCCTAAGCTATCACTCGTTAGTGCCAAATAGTGTAAGAAGCTAGTCACGTCTAGTAAGTAGTTTGTGCTTTTGATGGTGAGATCTGAAAGTAAGAACATCCTTCTTGCGTCAATTCGTACCATAGTTCCTCTATCAGTAGCAGCATAAACCTTAGAGTTGAATCACTAGTTGGAAGGATACAAGGATCTCTTTTAGTCATTGAAGTAAGTACCTACACACTATGTAGTAACGCACGCTATTGATTTGATTCCTGGACTACCTCTACCTAATTTGTCTTTATACCGCAGGGCATTTCTGGGCATTGAGGAGATCAAGCAACAAATCCATGAACTTGTGGATAAAGGACTAATTAGGTCCAACTTATCATCTTGCGGCAACCCAATTGTGCTTGTGCCAAAGGATGACACATGGATGTTGTGCATCATTTACCAAACTCTCAACGAGATCATAGCAAAAAATTGCTACCCTCTCCCAATGATTGAGGACTTGTTGGACCAGCTCCGCAGTGCAAAATACTTCACCAAAATTGATCTTTAGTCTGGGTATCATCAGGTTCTTGTTGAACTTATACATGTATGGAAGACATCCTTCAAGGCCAAAAAAGGTTTGTTTGAATGGATGGTCATGCCCTTCGGTTTAACCAATGCTCAAGCTCCATTCATGCAAATGATGAATGACATCTTTAGTTCATTCAGTACTTCATTTGTTGTAGTCTACCTTGACGACATCCTAATCTTCAACAAAACATGGGATGAACATCTGCCCTATATAGAGCAAGTTATTGACACTTTGCAGAAACACAAACTATTGCAAACATGGAGAAATGTTCATTTTCTATGCGAAAGATACAATATTTGGGATACATAGTAGACTTACAAGGAGTGCATGTGGACCAGGGCAAGATTCAAGTCATTTAGGAATGGCTATAACCAAAGAATCTCATAGTGCTTCGCAGCTTCTTGGGATTAACAAATTTATTCAGTTGATTTGTACTTGATTTTTCTCATGTGACTTGGCCTCTAAACCAAGTTACCAAATGTTGCGCTAAAGCAAAGTTCATTTGGGAAGCCACACAACAAAAAGCATTCGAGGAATTGAAATGCAAACTGTGTTTTGCACCAGTACTTGCTTTACCAGATTTTCAACAACCATTTGAGTTCGAGGTAGACGCTTCTGATTTCGCACTTGGAGCAGTCCTCACTCAATATGGTCACTCGGTTGCTTACCACACAAAAACTTTCATTGCACTTGTAAGAAATTACCCAACCTATGATAGCGTTAATACTATTTTTCACGCATGTAAGCAT
Source organism: Torreya grandis (assembly GCA_037957365.1). Lineage (NCBI taxonomy): Eukaryota > Viridiplantae > Streptophyta > Pinopsida > Cupressales > Taxaceae > Torreya > Torreya grandis. The sequence goes on along the minus strand of JARHVA010001852.1, from coordinate 247,164 downwards.
TGAAAACATTTTATCTTGGGAAACGAGACTGTGATCTACATAGGTCACAAGCCACTTTAGTTCTTGCAGACTTGGAACAAGTTGGAGCAAGAATAGCATAAAAAATGGTCTTCTTATCTTCAACAGTTCCATATGAACATCAAGAATAAGAAGGGAAGTGCCAATCCAGTCGCAGATTGTCTGAGCCGTTTGCCAGTTCAGGGTTTCCTTTTCATACTTGACACGTGCACATAAGGTTAGTGCATGGTCAGAATTGTATCCATTTGACATTGATTTTGTAGATGCCTATTAGAATTTGCCTTGCGGTAATTCAATTCAATATTTATTCTTGCAGGATGGACTCCTATATCATTGTGGGCACTTCGGCATTCCGCATGAGGCAAAGAGACAAAAACTAATATGGGAGGCTTGTTTTAGCAAAGTTGCAGGGCATTTTGGAGTTGAAAAGACTCTTGTAGTGTTGGAAAAGTATTTTTCTTTGGCCACATCTCAGGTTTGATGTATCCAAATTCATTAAGTCTTGTACCGCATGTGCAATTGCCAAGCCAATCAACAAGAATCAAGGTTTGTACACATCTTTGTCGGTTCCAACGAGATTGTGGGAATCTCTTTCCATGGACTTTCTCTCCGGCAACCCTACTACCAAGCACGGTAATGATTGTGTTTATGTAGTAGTAGATCGTTAAAGCAAGTCAAGTGCCTTCCGAGGGAAAATGGTTTACAAAGTGTTGGTTGCCAAGCATCTTTTACCACAAATGCATGCAATGGGGACTATTGCTCTTCAAGGAGGGGTGACTAATCTAGAAGGATTTGGGCCACTAGATCTTACTGCAGTTTACCGTTGTTGCATATTCAGCTTTGCACAAACGTGAATAGCATCGACATTGGGTGCCCCACCTACATGCCACTCTGCAAGATCAAACCCTACTTTTGCATTAACGCACAATTCCTGCAGTGTCAATACTATAGATCGGAGCACGACAGTGACAATTGTTAATGACATCAAAACATTCATTGGTTATGAAGTGGTTGTTACCAATTCTTGTAACGATTTAATTGATACTTCATCTCTCTCCATTGTATATTAATGTACACTTCCATTCTTAGTAGTTAGTTATGTAGACAAGAATGAAATTAGGGAGCATAGAGACACCACATATTTGACCTCTCAGGTATTGTACATAACTTAGCATAACAAAACTTTGCTATTATAGTGCTACATTGGTTGTCATTGACTTATTTATGTTCCTTGTTCTTTAACACATTGCACCTTCATATCCTCTGTTTATAATTTGTTTCCGTTCATAACCCTTTTAAATCCGTTTAATTAGGTTGTCCCCTAGGTCTCCTCTTAGGCCACGAATCAGCAAGGGATGCGTCCCTAGGGTACACTGGTTTGGAATCATTGAATTTATTCGGAATGATAATTAGTAACAAAAACAAAATGGAAAATAGGGCATAACCCATACCTTGGGGATTGTAGTGTGTTGGTAAATATTTCAGTCAAAATCTGTGAACATTACATGCGTATCTTGTCACCAATGTTAGTGGATTGTAAATATAAAGCGTTTGATGTCTATTGCTACTTCAGGAAGCTGCAGCATGGAATTTGTTTGTGAAATCTATTTGAAACAATGGTGAATTCTGACCAGAATGCAGGAAAATAAACTCTAGTTAAATTGTCAGGTATGCAAGCATGGATAATAAACACAACACAGGATAAATAATTGCCATTTTTTTGTTTGTATTGTAAAATTAAGGCTGCATTGATAATTAGCTTTTTTTGCTTGTATGGTTGAATCCTGTGAGTTAGTTAGCAAAGAATGCCATTGTAAATCAAATAATGGAGGAAATTGAGAATACTTTGTACCAAGCCCCCTCCTTATTATTGTTATGCTAGGTGGCATTTAGATTGGAGCTTGTAAATCAAAATCAACTTTTCTTTATTGTGTTTTATCAAATTAGATTATCTTCTGTGCTAAATAGGTAGTGGCCATATGCCTTATCCTATGTCATTTGTCATTGAACTTTATAATTTTGAATGGATCTTGTGTATGTAGTCTTGAAATTACTGTTGAAAAGATATGTTAAGGTGATACAAGAAACTTTTTTGTTTAAATTTGTTTTTTCTCGTGTACTTATGGCTGATAATTTGTGCAGGATTCATGATATTCATGTACTTTGTTGAGACATATCTTGATTTGCGACAACATGCAGCTCTTAAGCTTCCCCATCTGCCTAGGCCTTTAGAAGGAGTGGTGAGCAAAGAGAAGTTTGAAAAGTCTCGGGCCTACAGCATTGATAAGAGGTTTGTTTCATATATTTTCCTTGTTTCTCAAGCCCTTTATTTCTTGCAATCACATGTTTTAAGATACAGCTTTTTATTTTTTATGAAAGCGTTTCTGTGCATCATAGGAGGTTTTCAAGGTATATTTAAGAATTCACTCTTAGTCAGCTTTTTCTTCCAGCAGGTGTATGTAGAAAATCCCTTTTCCTTTTAGACTCAGGATTGTAAAATATTATTAGTTTAAGTGCCAGTATACTTAGTCTGACCAGTTCCTGACAATATGTTCTTGTTTCTTCATGCTGCAGTCGCTTTCACTTTGTCCATGCTGCAGTGACTATCATTGGAGATTCTTTAATTTTACTTCTTAGAGTTTTACCATGGCTTTGGCAGGTATTTGTTATGACAAATATGTTTATCTAATTCAAAGTTTGAATGTTTAGGGAAATACAGATGTTTACTTAACGGGAAAATCCTTTATGGACTCTGAGCTACATGTGTGTGTCCTCAATTGCAACATGCATGCTTTCAATCATCCACATTGAACTTGTTACTTTACCCTCACAATACTTTTCTTTTTTGACTGCAGAAATCCGAAGGTATAGTTACAATGTTGGGGTTGGATCCCCAAAATGAAATTATTCATACGTTGGGATTTTTGGCAGTTATTACTCTTTGGTCTCAGGTATCATGAGTTTTTTTTCAGTTTTGCATTCATCATTCTTACCTAGGGGTTGAGAGATTGATATTCTGTAGGTCTTTATCACGCCCATTTTTTCTTTTTTGGTTATTTAGACTTTAGAGTTTTGCAATATTGATTTTCTGTCAAGCGATGACAACATTTGTTACAGATTCTGTAACCCTTTTGGCAACTCCCATTTTTATATGTGCAATTATTACTTGAGAAGATAAAATTTTGGCCATAGTTTTGAAACTCAGACTCAACTCGGAATCGGCAGGCATATTTTAGGCTTGGACTTGGACTTGGCAAATTTAAAAACCACAAATTTTAACATATATTTCAAATTTTAATAATTAAATTTATTTTTTAATTAAAAATTTCAACAAATTAAAATTTCATAGTTTCGCTAACAATCGCTAAACATAATTACCATGCAAATCTATGATTACAATTTAGATGTATTCCTTACCCACCATCTGGTTCCACCAGCCTACCAACCAAATCATTAAATCCAAATAAAAAACTGATACTAGTTACTTATCCTGTCTACAAAAATAAAAATCCTTTCTGGTTTGGATGAGGAGAATCATCATTGCCAATATCATTTTAATAAAGAGAATTCCTTCTCCATGCCATTACAGTAGATTTATACATCAATTGTTTTATTCCTTGTAGTAGCAATCTCTATATTCCGTTTAGTACTGCCGCTTGTAGCTTTGATTTGGGTGAATGTAACTTCCTTAACGCCTCTTTAAAAACAATCATACAAATGCAATTTTCCTGCCTAGTGCATACGATATCATAATGTTGCTCTGTACAATGGCTAAACCTCCCTAATACAAACTGTACACTTCTACTGCAAATGGAGCTGTCTGCTAAGCCAAAATTTCTTATTTTTTATCAGCCTACTTAGTACTTACAACAAAATGGCGGCCGTGTACAACTCACGCACTTCAAGCTCATGTCGGATTCACATGGAACTGTCTCAGAAAACAATCTGAAAATTGTCCATTAAGCACAGAACAAAAGAAAAGAAAAACAGAATGAACTGAAAGGGTTTTACAGTTTACCTTTTTATAGTTTTTTTAATTTTTTCTATAAAATTTTTATAAGGTTTTAAATTTTGCCACATGTAGCAGCTTTGATGTGGGTGAATGTGATGTCCTCAACACCTTTTTAAAATCAGTCATAAAAATGCAATTTTCCCTGCCTAGTGCATACGATGTTATTACAATGCTCTGTACAATGGCTAAACCTCTTTACCACAAACTGTAGACTCATACTACTTATGGAGCTGTCTGCTAAGTGAAATTTCCTTATTGTTTATTGGTCTACTTACAACAACATGTCGGTCTTATACAACTCACAGATTGCAAGCTCATGCTGGATTCATACAGAGCCGTCTCAGAAAACAAGCTTAAAATTTTCTGTGAAGCATAACAAAAGAAATGAAATGCAGAATTGAGCGTTTTACGGTTTACCTTTTTACAGTTTCTTGTACTTTTTATTTATTTTTTAGTTTGAAAGGTTTTAATTTTGATGCAAATCCAGCCGAGTCGAGGAGGCGAAACTTGCCATTCCATGTTGTTGACATTGCTATAAGGTTTTTAACTAGGTAGCGATTTTTGAGTGAGCTGACTTTGTGAGCTATAAACTATGCAAACATCCTATTTGATTTCCCACTGCACACAGCCTTATTACCGTCCGCAATTCCAATTTGCATAATGTGTGCATTATATAAAGCAGGAGAGTTGAAACAAGCACTTCATTTCACTATTCAACTGTAAAGTGTGATTCTTTATATTAGAAATAGAGTGGAATCTGCATTGGAGCTTGTTTAGCTTGTTAGCTACACATCCGCCCGCTCAAGTTTGGTGGTGTTGCACACTATCATGACTTAAACAGTAAATCCTAAATCATTTTAGATGTTTATAAAACGCATCCATTTTCACCTGTTCATTGAGCTTTAATGACAACGACGACAAGGACTATTAATGTCCTTTAGACTAAATTGGTCTGTAGGACCCAACATATTGGCCAGACAATGCAATTTGCATACATTTTCTTTGCAAAGTGTGATCCTTCTTGTTATTTGAGACTTTTGCTATCAAAGGGTGGCTATCAATAGTACACTAATTTGGCATACAAGGCCATAAGTTTACATCCATCTGCCCTCGGTGATAGAGGCTTAACGTTAGAGTTCTGCACTTGAAAGGTTATTATTTACATGGGCTACCCTAATTTTAAAAAAACTTAACATAAAATAATAGGTCTCACCATCACAAATGAAGGATAACCTCATTAATACCCCAATTTTTACACCCCTTATACCTTAGCAGGATATTTTTTCATAAGAGAACACTATTTCATATATATGACACTACTCTATTTTCTTAAACATGAACTGAAAAGTCTAATATTAATTTAAATTACAAATGGTGGCCAAGTCTAAAAAATAGGTCCCACCATGATAATTTACTTATGCTGTAGCTTTTATCCACCTTGTAAACGGGTTAGCGAGTAACCCTTAGTAATATAGCTTCATTTTTAATGACTTAAGCTCATTTTTTAACCTTTAACATGGGTGGGCTACTATTCTTAAGTGAAGGCTATTAAGTATATTTAAACATAGATCAAGGGAGCTAAACAGGGCAGCAGACAAACTTGTAAATCTAGCTAATTTTTTAATTTAAGTCAAAAGGAATTCAGTTATATGATCAATCACAACATCCTGCAAAACAAATTCAAGGAATTGTGGCCTTAGAGCAAGAAGCCACCAATAGTTTGTATAATGCCTTATAAACCCAATCCAAGAAGGTTCATATACATATTCAAGAATTTGAGAAATTGTTTCAAGTGAAATATTGATTATATAAGGAAAGAAAAACCAAACACAACTTTTACAAAGAAATGACTTGGGTAGATACCAAAGCATTAATATTTTTACAAAAATGGGACCATTCGCCCCTTTGAGAAGTACTAGGGGCAGGACACAAGTCTTAAACATTCTTTCAGGACCATGCTTCATGATATAAAGGTGGGTTTCCTCTATTATCCTATGAAACCCTTACTCTACATTAATCAACACCCCCTCTATATCTTTCTCTCTTGTTTTATTTCCCCACCCCATTTGTAAACTTATCCAACTGTTAAGCCCCATCCCTTGTTTAAAAATTATTTTTTGGTTCCATGGTCCCTCTTAACACTTTATATTTGGTGAAAGATGTGTTCACTTTATTCATATATGCTCTTGGGGTGAATGACTTTGCTTAGACTAGGTCCTTTAAGTGGCTTTGATAGGCTCCTTAAAATTAGTAATTGTTTTTCATTGACTTGTCAATATCACCCCTTACAAACATGGGTATTGAGTCCTTGAAATTGTCGCCCACCTTTGTCTAGTCGAATCGATCACTCGCATTGAGACATTTGTTGTCCCTCCTTACTCCTTGACACTTGTCCTGGGCAAAAAAGCAACCAACGATTTTTTAAAGCAAATTGAACTCATAAAATTTGAAGGTGACATTAATATAAGCGAGTTTTCTCCAAGGCAAATAAAACTAAATATTTTTGTCCATAAGAGGATGTGCTCAATGTAATGTCTATTTTTAATGTAGAGATGAAGCCTCTATTTCGCCCAAAAGGGACCATACATTAAGACAAGCTGATCAATGGCCAAATGGAAGATTTTCACGATCCTATTCTGATAGGATCTGATACTTGTCCAAAGGATATGAGGAGCAACAAAGATTTGTTGGGTAATACGCATCTTAAGGATCAACTGGGCCACATTCCAGTTTATTTTATCTTCTTTCATCTCCCAAATTGTAAATTGATCTGCAACTTTAATGAGGTAAAAATCTTAATGGCAGAGAGGGTGGAAGTAGAAGAGGGTATTGATGAGGTGTCTGCATGTTCAGCGGTTGGTAAAACCACAAAGAAAAAGTAAAAGGAATTTTTTAGCAGTTAGGCCCTAAAAAATACGCCCTCAAGTTTTAATATGGAAGTGGCTTGACAATCTCTTCAATGTGCAGTTTTGATTGTGGACATCTACTCCAAAAACTCTGTTTCTTGTATTTGGAGGAGATTGTGTGATCTACTGCAATTGAATTAAACAATCAACACTCAAGTGCAGCTTAATCTCTTTAATTGTTATGAATTTGGGGGAAAATAATAGTTTTAGATCTCACATTATAAGTAAGGGTAAGAGCAATGGCAAGCATACAACAAAGGATAACAATTCCAAGTATTTGTAGGTTTATCAGAGGAACAAGAGGAGGAGGTCAAATAAAACAACTCTCAAGAGGGCACCCACAATGAAGCATGAGCAATGTAGTGAAGCTGCCAACCAACGTTCGATTCAAATTGATGATGAGGATCCCATCAACATCTCCTGCAATCATCAATGAGCTGCCTACTCATAATTTTCAGCAAGCTGTAAACCTTCCAAAGGATCAGCGCTATGCTTGGGTAATGTCTTCATCAGAGGAACAAGAGGAGGAGGTCAAATAAAACAACTCTCAAGAGGGCACCCACAATGAAGCATGAGCAATGTAGTGAAGCTGCCAACCAACGTTCGATTCAAATTGATGATGAGGATCCCATCAACATCTCCTGCAATCATCAATGAGCTGCCTACTCATAATTTTCAGCAAGCTGTAAACCCTCCAAAGGATCAGCGCTATGCTTGGGTAATGTCTTCATCTTCCATGATTGACAACAGGCATAAATCTCAAATTCCTCCCATCTATTCCATGCCTCAAGGTGCAACCAAAGTCCTCTTTGGGTTTGATTTCTGTCAGAGAATGTGATGAATCACTCTTGCTCTTGTGCCTTCTTTCAACAGGTTTGGAGTTCATCCTACTCAGTTGAATATTCCAAGGCAGCTATGCTTTGCCTCTATTGCGCATGAATTATCCCCCCTCTCAAACTCCTCAGTTGCTTCAGTGGAATCCAATCCTCACCAGAAAAGATAATCCACACAATAACCATGGGAGTGAGCATGAAAACCAACCCCATTTTGAAAGCACTGACTGGGCCATCCTTGTTGCTGTGATAGAAATCTCTGCTACTCTGAAATTACTCCTGCTCTTGCCCTTTTTTTCAGCAGGTTTGGAGTTCATCCTCCAGTTGAATATTCCAAGTCAGCTATATTTTACCTCTCCCACAGACCCCTCCCAAATTTCTCAGTTGCTTTAGCGGAATCCAATCTCCTTCAGAAAGGATAATCCACACAATACCCATGGGAGTTAGCATGAAAACAAATCACGTTTTGAAAGCACTGACTCGGCCGTCCTTGCCACTGTGATAGAAATCTCTGCTAATCCGAAAACCCTCAATGAAAGCATAGATGAAAAAGAAGTCCACAATCCCTTTTTGAAGAGTGTTCTATCTAGGCTTCTGCATAATGTTGTAAAACAAAATGAAAGACTATAATCCTTGAACAATTGTGTGGATGTGCTAGGAAAGATTGTAAAAACATGAACTAACTATGGAAGCAAACAGTGGCATAATGCTTTAAAAAATGCAAGGAAGCAGATAACAAATATTATTCAGGAACATATGCAAAACGGGTCCTCCTGCAAAGAGACAAGGCAGTGTCCCTAAAATCTCTACAGAAACAACTACTATAGGAATGTCATGGCAAAGGACCCTTTTCAAACCACAAGCCTCCACCTTAGGGAAAATCTAGACTGCTCGCACCCCCAATGAGGAAAGTTCTCCTCTACCTCTTGCACACGGGCCTCACAACAGAAACAACTAATGATTATAAGTTTCTATGATCTTTCTTTTAATGATATTACTAATAGTAATTATGGTTCAGTCTTGCACAGAGTCTTGTCTTCTATCACCAAAGATGCGTCTTGGAGATTGGGTCTTGTCTTGGAGACTTGCATCTCAATGTTTTTTTTATTTTAATATATTTTGCGCTTTTGACCCTAGATATTGTGAAATATCAAAGACAAATATCAATATAATTGCTCGTCTTTTGTTGACATCTAATATCTTTACTTTGTAAAGTTATTAATGTTTTTCTTAGGCTATATTAGGTTGTATGACCTTTTTTTTTTAAACTTTACATATATGTTAAAAAAAATATATGATTATATGCTATTGTTTTGCCATCTCCAAGTACTTGTCTCCTAATTTTCAGAAAATAGCGTATCCGTCCCCGTCTCCTCGTACCAATACCCCTACTTATCTCTTTGTAACTATGTTATAGTTATACCTGTGGTTTAAGCCTTTATGCAATTATGATAATGTAAAAATGGTGATGAAGCACTTTGTAAACACCGATGTTAAGTACGCGGTTCTAGTAGCAAGAGAGACCTGAAATATAATAGAGGCAGGTTTTTAACAAAACTTTACAAAATGCTGCTTGACTGATGTACTTTTTCCTATCTTCTATATTGTCCTGGATGACTTGATTTTTGCCAAGGCAACCTTTTTGTACCCCACTTTCCCTAAAATATTATATTTTCCTTGTCAAAAATGGCCAAGTATATTTAAACCTATTCCCAACTAGGAGAGACAAACCCTAACTTATATTGCAAATTTTAAGTTATCACTGCTAAATATATTACAATATAATCCTTATTTTTTGAACGTGAAAAGACTAACCCTAATTTATATTGCAAATATACAATAACACGCATTCTTTTTCAACATTATAAATCAGTTTGCTACACTTCATAAGTGATGATTCCTTTTAATGCCCTTTAGACCATAGGACCCAACAGATTGTGTAGAAAATACAATTTTGCTTTGAATCCTTTTTGCAGTGTGTGATTTGTTGTTGCCTTTGTTGACACCAACCTTTGTAATATTTGGACCCGTCCCTTTTTATTTTCTATTTTCTATTACCCTGGTCTGAGCTCTGGAATGGTTTGTGCTTCAAAATAATATTTTAAAGAATTCATATCCCTTTAATTCCCCCTCCTTTAAGGTATGATCTACTTCTTGGAATGGATTTGGCTGTTTTTTCTCTTCTATGTAGGCTTCAAGTACTAGGACCATTTCAAAAGGGAAAGTCAGCGCATCAAAAAACTGTTAGGACCATTGCAAGGTGTAGTGAGAAGGAATGCTTAGCAAAGTTGTGAAAGTCATTGCAAAGCTAAAGCTTCGCATAATTGCAAATGCCACCGTAAAGCTAGAAGCTTTGCAAAGCCAACAAATGCACCGCAGCTAATACCTCTGCAATGAGAGAAAACTAAAGATAGGGAATAAGAAGGTTGTAACAAAAGCTTCAGTTGCTGCCACTCAATGCGGATTTATAGGGAGCGAGTAATTGAATGTCACTTCATATAGTTAGTTGGATTGTACTTTCAAGCTTAGGACTTATTTGTATAGTCCATTTATGGATTCAAGTAAGTGATTGCAAGACCAACCTAATATGGCAAAGTACCAATCACCTTTTGTAGGCCTCAAGATTCAAAGGTGTCATGTTTGTTAGACGACAAGACATTTTTAGTGGTGGAGAACTGGGCTTGTACTTCAAAAATGACCTGAAGTTGGCCTCTTTCTAGTTAGACAAGAACCCCTCCTCAGAGCCTCCTGTCAAGAGGAGATAAGTAAGGAGTTTGCCCCAACTTTCTATTTATGAGTGCCATGGTAAACTTGTAAAGTCATACGGAATACATCGAAAATATAAAGGAAGCTTTGCAAGGACTAAAGAATGTGCATCCGCCTTATTTCCTGGTCTAGAGAAAGAGCCATAGTCTTTGATTATATATATTTCTATAATGGGAGGACCAAGGAAAAATGTTGGGTTGACTTGAGGCATGAAGCAACCTTGAGGTTTGACCAAGAGGTTTCTAGGTCGGTTGGTTCTACTCATCCCTACTCCTCAATTTATTGAAGTTTATGCTAAAGGTAATGAGAGTTAACATGCCTCTTCCTTTTATTCCAGTAGCATGTGTTGGATTGTGTGATCCAAATGCTTATTAAGCTATTATAGTTCTATAGTATATGAAATAAAACATGTGTTGTTAATAGTTAGGTTGTACGGGGCATGCTTATTGTTGTGAGGCACCCCCTTTAATCAAGTTAGATGGGTAATGTTTTAAGTTAGTAAAAATAATGTTATTTAGGGGAGTTGGGTGGTTAGTTGGTAGTTGCACCCCATATGTGAAAAGCTTATGCAAACTTGAGGGAGGTAAAAGATGAATGTTTGTGCATTGTGACATCATGTAAGTTTTCTTTATTGAATAATAAAATGTACTTTTCTATTTGTGAATGTTCTATTAGTGGTATCAAAACTAAAGACCTATCCTGTCTAGAGAGTCAGAAAGTTTTGCCGTAAATTCTTACATATATTTTGCTAAAATTTAATGCTACATATGTTTTGCCGTAATTTTCTTATATATATATATATATATTCTGTCGTTAGCCATATTTAAGATTACATTATATATATGAATTTGTTTATCCACACACACACATAGTTTACGAGTTGTTTGAGAAGAGTTGTGGTAGATTGACAGAGCTTTTGGAGAGTATTTTGACTATATATTTATAGTCTTTGAAAAAGAGAGGCATGGAAAACTGTGTAAGAAGCTTGAGTGTTGTCTTGTGGCTTTTATTACTGACTTTGCCTGAAACAAAGACTTTAGATTCATTTGTCAGGCATGAGACTGCTAAAGATCAGGAATGATGTGGAATACTGCAGAGTGGCAGGAGTAAAGTTGGAAAATGGAAAGGATTCAAATCTCTATAAAGGCATTTTTTTCTATTGAATAACTTTCCAACACGCTGTAAAAGTATTGAAAAAGCATGCTAAACTGCATAAAGATGTGTTTTGACTATTGAACGGCATTGAAACCACCCAAAACCTCTTTAAAAGTCTTGTCAGAGTGATCTAGTGCATTGGAAAGCATGAGAAATCTGCCTGAATGTGTTCTTTATCTGCAAAGTGTGGAAAAGTCACATAATGGCATTCAAACAATGCCGAAATGGCATGTGTTTGCTGAAAGTGTGCATATCCTTGAAAAGGCGTGAGTGCTACACTATTATGATTAATATTTGTTAATTGTCATTGGCAATGTGGAGCCCACCTACAAGAAAATGAAATCAATGTCATGCGCAAAACAATTGCTGGGTAATTTATTTATTGCCGTGTGATACTTTTTGTTAAGGCTAAACAAAATTTTCATTAAGCAAAGGTTGTTGGAATTTGTTTTCAAAATAATGTATAGAAATGTTGGTTGTACCATATTGGGTGAAAGGACTTTAAGACAAAAGGTTGTATGTTAAACAAGTCACTATATTTCTTATTTTGCATGTAATGTAAGTTTTAAAGAATTAGCATGCAATTATAAAGATATATGCAAGTTTGAGACATTATATTCAAGTGGCTGCCTAGTGGAGTTGGTCAAAGAGTCTTTCAATGATATTTAGTATGTTGGAGGTCAAGAGGTCCAATCTTGCCAAGTGCAAAGTTGAATTTTAAAATCTTATAATTTTTAGTGTGTATTGCCTATGACTATAAAGTTTTGAGTCATGTTGATTTCTTGCATGAAGATAGGCGCGTGCCCATTTGTTTCAAATGTTTTGACACATTTTGAGTCTGTTAAACTAGGTAATTTTTGTTCTAAGATTATTTTGAAAAATGTATTGTAAAACAGAGAAATATAACGTTTTTAATGTTTAAAGGGTGTGATTTTGATAGTACTTGACACCTTGTACTTATGTTGAACTTGAAAATGGGTAGTCTTGTTTGAACATCATGGTTGTCATTGTAACACTATGATTTCATGCTATCGGTGGTGTCAGAGATTGAAATGCAATATCTTGTGGACTACTAGTCCATTCGGATCAGCTACGTTGACAAAGGTAGAAGACCCACCAATCTTGAGTTTGCTACTAGCTTGAGACTACATTTTTGGATAGATTATAGGAGTTTGATATTGTTTATGTCCAACTTTTGGTTTTTCTTTATGGACATCCTTGATGAGGAGCGAACCAATTATTTGGTGGTAGTTATGTTGCATAGACTTTTGACCTCTTGACTGATAGGGTGGAAGAGACTGTTTTAGTTTTGATCAGTCTTCGGGAGATTGTACATAATGATATGGGTTGTAAGCACGAGTGTTTGCAAAGTGATTAGAGTTGTTGGCCATCAGGTAAGATGTGCCATAATTTAGGTACAAAATTATCATTGAGACAAGGATCAATGTGGTTGGACATTCTCATGATGATGCTCATACTACAATACAGGTACAAATGATCAAAGGGATGATGAATGAAGCACATTCATCATCTTGGTGTTAGGTATTGTCAATAGGCACAAAGCATAGAGGGTCAAGCTATAGTTGCTGTAGACGTGTCAACACAAGTTGATCAATGGCAGAGGTATAGGTGGCAAGTTGGTAGGTTGTGGCAAGTTTTTCTAGATAGCTTCAAAGTCATATTGCTCCGAATCATCTTCATTCCTCATTTTGGGTCAAGGGTGATTTGTTGGATTGTGTGATCCAAATGCTTATTATAGTTCTATGGTTTAAATGAAATAAAACAAGTGTTGTTAATCGTTAGGTTGCACAGGGCACACTTCTCCTTGTGAGACACCCCCTTTAATCAAGCCAGGTGATTAGTGTTTTAAGTTAATAAAAGTAATAATATTTAAGGTGAGTCTGGTGGTTAGTTGGTTGTTGGGTTTATATGTGAAAGCTTACTTGAGGTTGAGGGAGTTAAAGGGTGAATGTTTGTGCATTTTGACATAACGTAAACTTTCTTTATTGGATAATAAAATGTGGTTTTATGTTTGTGAATGTTCTACCAACATGTCTAATAGAGGGCAGTGGACATACATCAACTATCCTTCAATCTAAGTTTGCTGGTGGAGGGGAAGCTCGTCAATTGTACTTTAGGTATGGCGGAGTCCGGTAGGAGGATCACAATGCTTGCTAGATTAGTCGTAGGGGGTAGAGGCCACTTCTTTCAGTGGCGATGCTACCTCCATTGTTGGTAGTAGCCATGCAAGGGTCTTTTTGAGGCATCAAGGAAGTCAAACGGAGCAATTTTGTCTTTTTTCCGATAGTTGAACATGTTCTTACAGGCGAATTGTTTCAGCCTCCCTTTTGGAGGCAAGGCATTGAAAGTTTTGTGAGCTATAAAAGAAATATGTAACATTGTAGTAAGGGGTTTTAATAGTTCAAAAGAAATTATTCACAGGGGGTAGAGGCCACTTCTTTCACTGAGAATGCTATCTCCATTGTGTTAGTTTTAGGATCAGAAATGAATTAAGCAGAATTACAACAACACAGAGCAATGAACACAACAGATGCCCTGGGAAAACCCTCCTCTAGGGAGAAAAACCCAGCAAAATATATCTCTTATATATTTTAGGAATAAGAGCAGAAATCTGCTTTACAATATGGCCCAAGCACAAGACTAATTCACAATAATGAAAGGTAGTGCCTTTCCTATGCATGAATATACAAATAATATGGTTTCTCCTTGATAATTTACTTGATGCAAAATGTCAATCTGCTGTAGGTGATCGATCTCCTCCTTGAAGTGCAAATTCTTCTTGCTTCAATCAGATTACCAAATGAGGTGAAAATGTCTTGTATATATAGACATTGAGATGTCTCTTCATGAAGGGTCGTCTCTCTTCATCAAAGGATACGACTTTTAATAATAAAATAGTAAGTCGGCTAGAGATATTTTAACATTAATATTATTTGAATTTGATGGAGAAAAATATCTCCCGTTGCTATAAACATCAACACTCCCTCTTAGCTAGGGAGGTATTTTTTTCCAATAATCCTCGTCTCAGAGATGTACAAGAGTTCACAATGTGATATCGTCCATCATGGTTACTCCCATGTATGGAAAGAACATGTGCACAAGTGGCCATCACGGAGTCACTTAATGTGATGTCATCATCTCATCATGACGTCCACCATGGCTGCTCCCAGAGGATGGATAGACACAAGTACAAGGAAATTATCATGGAGTCTCTCAACGAGATGTTGTCATTGAGTCACTCAACATGATATCCACCATGGCTACTCCCAGAGGGTGGAACAAGGGCTTTCACCTCAAATTTCTCTGTCACAGAGAAAGATGCATTAACAAGGGCTTTCACCTCAAATTTCTCCGTCATAGAGAAGATGCATTACCTCAAGTTACAAGAGATTACTGATGCCGAGTCTTCCTCTCAGCAAGGGCTTCATTCTCCACAACTCCAAGCTTGTCTCGAAAATACACAGAGTTCACTCTGGAGAGAGGTTTGGTGAGAATATCAACCGTCTGCTCATCAGTGCAAATGTATCTCAACTGAATAGCTTTCCTCAGTACCATATCTTTGATGTAATGAATAATGGTTGGCTCCAATGATTTTCCAAACAATCCTGCAAGGAGCTTCCGAAGCCACATTGCTTCTCGAGCTGCAACACATGCTGCAATATATTCTGCCTCTGCAATGCTTAGTGCCACTGAAGACTGCTTCTTGCTACACCAAGAAATCATTGCAGACCCCAAGCTAAAGCAACATCCAGAGGTACTTTTCCGATCAGCTACACTCCTTGCGTAATCAGAATCAGAGTAACTTTGCAAATTTAGATTTGTACTGGAAGTATATCTCAAGCCATATCCAACTGTGCCACACAAGTATCTCAAGATATGCTTAGCTGCAATTAGATACATCAACGATCCAATCAGCTGCCTGTACATAGTAGGATCTACCAGACCTGAACTAGCTGTAGACTCACTTAACTTCTTCAAATTAGTTTCCATAGGAGTATACATGGATTTAAAACCCATCATCCCAAATCTCTTCAAGATGTCTATGGTGTATTTTCCTTGACTCAGAATAATCTCATTGGGTCTCTGCCACACTTCCAATCCTAGAAAGTAATGCATAAAACCTAGATCCTTCATCTCAAATTCAGAAGCTAACTCCTTGCATTTGATAATGAGATATTCTGCTCCAGTAAGAAATAGATCATCAACGTAAAGAACCAAGATTAATTCCTCACCATCAACTCTCTTGAAGTAAAGATTTGAATCAACATCATTCTTGGAGAAACCCAAACTTTCAAGTATCGATCAATCCTCTCATACCAAGCACGAGGAGCCTGCTTAAGACCATACAAGGCCTTCAATTTACAAACATGAGACTCCTTCCCATGAATAAAAAAACCATCACGTTTTTCAATGTATACTTCTTCAATTACACCATTAAGGAATGGTGTCTTCATGTCCATCTGATGTAGCTTCCATCCCTTAGCTGCTGCAATAGCAATAATAGTTCTGATGGATGTATAACGAGCAACCGGAGCAAAAGCTTCTTCATAATCTATTCCCTCTTTATGAGAGAATCCTCTGGCCACAAATCTACCTTTGTACTTTTCAATACTTCCATCAGCTGTATGCTTGATCTTAAAAAGCCATTTAGAAGATACAACTGATTTTCCTTCAGGGCTTGGTACAATGTCCCAAACATCATTCTTAATGATATATTGATATTCTTCAGCCATAGCATCTCTCCATACTTGCTGATTGGATGCTTCCTCAACACTGGAAGGTTCAAACTCAATGATATGACTCACGCTGCATAGCCTGGAAACTTCTGTGGTCTTTTGCTTTCTCTGAATGTGCCTCTAGGAGTTGCAAATTTTTCTGCCTCCTGCATTATTTTCTTAGCCCATAGAGGTCTCTTTTGACCTATGACAATATCTCTTGGCCCATCTGTAGGTTCCAAAGGCTCAACTGGATCAATAACATCTTCTGATTCAGTAAACTTCTTCCAAATCTCAGGGGTATGATCAACATCCATGCCCTGAGGAGTCTCCTGGTCCTCATTATCTATCTCCATGAATGAACCTTTAGATCTTTTGAATGCAACATCTTCTTTAAAAGAGACATCCTTGCTGATCTCTATTTGTTTATGCCCTGGAATGTAGACCCTGTAGGCTTTTGATGGTTCACTGTAACCCACAAATATTCTTTTCTTGCCAGATGGTTCTAACTTAGTTCTCTTATCTTTAGGTACATTAATATAAACAGGACAACCAAAGATTCTCAAATGACTAACCTCAGGGTTCACCCCTGTGAAGGCTTCTTTAGGAGTCATATTCTCCAAAATACGATGAGGGTTTCGATTCTGAACATACACTGCAATTTTTGATGCTTCTGCCCAAAGGAAGATTTGCAAGTCTTGATAATGGATCATAGCTTTGGCTGCCTCAACTATAGATCTATTCTTCCTTTCTGCAACTCCGTTTTGCTGTGGATTGTAAGGAACACAAAACTCCCTCTTAATCCTTGCCTCAATACAGAAGTGACGGAAGTCCCCAGAAGTGTATTCTCCTTCGTTATCAAATCTTAGAACCTTGATTCTTTTCTCGGACAAATTTTCTACTTGAGCCTTAAATTCTTTGAATTTTTCAAGCACTTCTTCAGATTCCTTAGAGACTTCAAAAAATAAATCCAAGTCTTTCTAGAGTAGTCATCAATGAAAATTACACAATACCAAAAACCACTCAAGGATGCCACAGACATTGGGCCACACAAATTAAAATGAATAAGATTTAGAATACATTTTGATCTTCTTTCACTACTATGAAAAGGACCCTTAGTATTCTTACCCAATGCACATCCTTTACAAGTATCATCATGCTCCTGACTGAGCTTCGGAAGGCCAATGATCATCTTCTCCATAGATGGAAGAGCTCTGAAGTGAAGATGAGCAAGTCTCCTATGCCATAGTTCACACGAACTGGAGGAATCATGCATTAATGCTTGAACTGGACGAATGGAAAGTCTATAAAGACTCTCTTGCCGAACACCAATCACTCCGGCTGTCTTGATGCTAGAGTTGTTTGGCCACGCTAGAACTTTTCCTTTAGAAAATGCAACTTGATATCCTTTGTCCTCCAAGGCTGAAATTGATAAAAGATTCCTCTTGATACCTGGAACGAATAAGACATCACTCAAATGAAGAGAGATGCCGGAATCTAAGTGAAGAGAAGAGGCTCCAACACCTTTCACTGAGTAGTATGCATCATCTCCGATTAATACTTGAAGGTTGGTTTCTCTCTCCATCGATTTTGAAAGATGCTCTCTATATCCTGTAATGTGACGAGAAGCGCCACTATCAATCAACCATGTGCTGCTATCGGTTGGGACATTGCTTGATAGGGCTGAGATAAATAGAAATCCAATTGAATTATCTCTTGATTCCTTCTGAGGAGAGACATGATCCACATCTGCAGTAGCAGCATGTTGCTTTGGTCTTGTTGCACAATCTCTTGTAGCGTGACCATACTTTTCACATCTGAAGCATTGTATATGGGAGAGATCCTTCTTTGATTCAGGAGCAACATCTGATTTCCTGTTTCTATTCCTCTTGAAATTTCCTTTTCTCCCTTCTCTTCCTTTCGTCTTTGAGGTTTGAGCAACAAGACCCTGATTCTCTTCATTGATAGAACTTTGCCCGTTTCCTCTTGCTGCTAGCCTAGATTCCTCTTGAATACAATCCGCACGAAGGCGATCAGACTTGGGCAATTTGGATCTTCCACTTATACTTTGAATGAAGGGCTCTCAAGATTGAGGAAGGCTATTCAAAGCCAACATAACTAGATCTCGATTTTCGATCATATCTCCAATGGCACATAGTTGATCCTTCAACTCAGTGATCTTCATGAACGAGATGATAGATTTTCCTTTAGCCATTTTGATGTGATGAAGTTGTTGCCTCAATGCAAGAGCTCTGCTGGTGTTTAAATTTCATACATGCCTTGTAGAGTCTCAAACATGGCTTTGGTCGTCTTCAACTTAGATAGGCACAAGGTGGTCCTTCATGGAATCTATCAAGATCTTTCTTGCCTTAGTGCCATTCCTCCTCCATTAAGTCTTCTCAGCATCATTGGTTGGTTCGGGCACATCATTCTCCACGAATTCCAGAAGATCATTTTCCGCTAGTGCAATAAGGACTCTGAATTTCCAAGAGGTGAAGTTTGATGCACTGTCAAGTCTATCTTCAACCTTGAGACTGTTCACCATTTTCAAGGCTTGGATAGACTCCCTTGGAATGAGAAGATGAGTAAATAACTTCGCTGCTTACTCAAATCTGATCACGATCTTGCTTAAACCCACTCTGATACCATGTTAGTTTTAGGATCAGAAATGAATTAAGCAGAATTACAACACAGAGCAATGAACACAACAGATACCTTGGGAAAACCCTCCTCTAGGGAGAAAAATCCAGCAAAATATATCTTATATATTTTAGGAATAAGAGCAGAAGTCTGCTTTACAATATGGCCCAAGCACAAGACTGATTCACAGTAATGAAAGGTAGTGCCTTTCCTAGGCACGAATATACAAATAATATGGTTTCTCCTTGATAATAATTTACTTGATGCAAAATGTCAATCTGCTATAGGTGATCAATCTCCTTCTTGAAGTGCAAATTCTTCTTGTTTCAATCAGATCACCAAATGAGGTGAAAACGCCTTGTATAAATACACATTGAGATGTCTCTTCATGGTCGCCTCTCTTCACCAAAGGATACGACTTTTAATAATAAAATAGCAAGTTGGCCAGAGATATTTTAACATTAATATTATTTGAATTTGATGGAGAAAAATATCTCCCGCTGCTATAAACATCAACACATTGTTGGCGGTAACCATGCAGGTGTCTCTTTGAGGCATCAAGGAAGTCAAATGAAGCAATTTTGTGTTGTTTCTGAGAGTTGAACATGTTCTTGTAAGTGAATTGTTGCAACCTCCCTTTTGGAGGGAAGGCATTGAAAGTTCTATGAGATATAAAAGAAATATGGAACATTGTAGTAAGGGGTTTTAAGAGTTCAAAAGAAAAGACTCTTATAAGGAGATGTCAAAGGAGGAAACATTTTTTTTATAGATATCAGGGTTGGCAGGACCCCTGCGCAGATTGCTTTTGATCGGGCTACGAACCGAATTTGGGGCACAATCTGGAGGCCCAATCTTCGAGAACCATTAAACCAACACAAACGACCACCATCGACCATTGAAACCATGGTTGGAATAACTGGCGAGTAATCACCGGTTGGTTGGTTACTCATCGGGAATTCCCCACGGCGAATAACTGTCGATTGAAACTGCCCAATGCTAAAAAAAATAAAAAAAAAGGAACCGATGAGTAATTGTCGGTTACTCGCAAGAACTCACGAATAAGCGACGAGTAACTGGTGGTTACTCGTCGGTTCTGCGTCTCGTAGAACCCATGTGGAAAACCCAATGGAACTGTTAGGAAATCGTGGGTTTCTCCCTAAATACTCAAAAAATGCAAAAAATACACGTAATCCAGTCTTATAAAATGCAACACACCTCACATTTCATTCACACAAGATTTGGAGCATTCAAGAGCGGATTGAGGAGAATTGAGCAAAGAGATTTCCAGGTAAGTGCATTTTTTTAAAAAAAATTTCAAGCATGCAAAGAAATTGTAATTTAATTAAAAACATGTTTGATAAATATTTTTGATGCTTATTATACAAATTTGATACATTTCGTTTTAATTTCATGCACTCCGTCAAATTTCATGCATTCCGTTAAATTTTTGTGTTTAGTATCTACAATTTATGCCTATTTTTTTAAATTTTTTGATTAAAACTGTTGTTTTTTAATCGTTGGCATTATGGGTAGTTCCTGTGATATGTCATTACAATTTATTAATTGTTGTTTTTAACAATAACCGTTATGGATTATAATTTGTTCGTTAAAATTTTAAATCATAAATGTATTTTAGTTTCCGTTTTATAGTTTACAATTGTAATTTTTTTATCGTATTTTAAGTAATAATTTGTATTGAATAATTTTTTTATGTTGTTTTTAACATGTTTGCATTTTGCAGTTTATCCATTAGCAAACAATGGCATCCGGTAGTGCATCAGGTTCAAATTCAGTAAGTGGTAGCCAATCGGCTCCCCCTAATGCTCGCACTGGTGTTTGAAAGTATGCCATGCGGGTTGGAATGTCCCAAACAATTTCAATTTGCAACTTTTGCTCAAAGAGGATGTTAGGAGGCATCAATTGTATGAAGTACCATCTTTCATGTATTCCTTGTTGCGACATCGTGTGTTGTCCCAATGTCACTGAAGAGGCAAAATGAGAGATGATGGTGGAGCTTGCATCACTGGACGAAAAGAAACTAGAGAGGGCAAGGATGCAAGCAACCCTAACAACGATTATTGGTGCCACATCGGCAGAGGAAGAAGCAACAACGATGACATAAATTGTGGGCTCTAGTCGTGGTCCACGCAAGCGTCATGACACATCTGCATCGGTTTCGACTCAATTACACTCATTTTTTGTGCCTAGAAACACAGTTGGGGCACAACCTTCACTCCAAACTATAAGATGGAACAAGTAGGCGCATGCAGAAACAGATAAAGCATGTGTAAATTTTTGGTACTTCAACAACCTTCTCTTCAACGTGGTGAGGAGCTTGTACTAGAAATATTTGGTTACAACATTGACAGTTGCAGAAAAAGGGTACAAGACACTCTCCAAAAGACTTGAGTGGGAAGTTCAAGAATGCAATTGAAGATGCAAAGGTGATTGTTAAAGATCAAAAGAGGTTGTGACGTAAATTTGGATGCACCATTCTTTTTGATGGATGGACGGATGGAAAGTTCCGCACTGTCATCAACTTTTTGGCGTCTTCAAATGGTGAGCTAGTTTTTTTGAAATTTATTAATGCATCAAGTAAAATAAAAATGCAGAAATTTTGAGCTTGATGCTAGAGGAAGTTGTCTTAGAGGTGGGCATTGAGAACGTTGTCCAAATTATCACAGACAATGCAGCAACATATGTGGCAGTTGGGAGAATTCTTAGGGAAAGACATCCATCTCTCTTTTGGACACTTTGTGCGGCGCATTGCCTTGACGTTCTTTTAGAAGACATAGGCAAACTTGATTGGGTGCGACCAATTCTAGAAGAAGCTAGAGAAATAACTAAATATATCTACAATCACCTTTGGGTTCTCAGCTTGATGAAAAAACACACCAAGAGAAAAGAGCTTGTTCGAGCAGGGGTCACCAGGTTTGCAATGAACTTTCTTACATTGCAAAGTATTTGCAGTTTGATGACTCCTTTGAAGCAGATGTTTGTCTTTCAAGCATGGATGGAGTCATCTTATTCCAAAAAAGCTGACAGAGTGAATGTTTCAAAGACAGTTTTCAATGAGGCATTCGAAACGAGAGATATAGAGATCATCAAGGTAATTTGAAATTGCAATTTAAACTTCAAGTTTATTTTGTTTTCAATTTTTTAAATTTAAAGTATTTATTTTATAATTTATCTATAAGTTTGTAACACTAACTTTAATTTGTTTGTAACTTTGTAGCTATCGGAGCCTTTGGTGAGGGTCTTGCGATTGGTGGATGGAGAGCAAAATCCAATGGGTTATATTTATGAGGGCATGGATAGGGCCAAAGAGACAGTCCAAAATTATTATAGAGGGGATCGTGCCAGATTTGATTCAATTTGGGAGTTGATTGATCTACCAATCCATCCATGCAACGAGGTACTACTTTAACCCCAAGTTTTTTTACTCCGATGGCTTCACAGATGCTAGTGGAGAGGTTATGGATGGGCTTTCCACATACATTGAGAGTATAACACCTAACATTGAGGTGAGGGACCTCATTATTGCAGAGTTGCAGAACTACAAGCAGGTAAGGGGAAAGCTCTTTTCTTCAGCACTAGTTATTCGAGAGAGCCACGCAATCATCATGTAATACAAAATGAAGTCTTTACTTATACCTTACCAATTACATATTTACAAATTTAAAATTATTAATTTCTTAAAAAGTTTTGAATATCTTGGCTCAGGGTCGTGGTGGGAAGATTGGAGTGGAAATGCCCCAAATCTTCAAAGGCCAGCCCTCCGGATTTTATTTCAACCTTTTAGTGCTTTTGGATGTGAGAATTGGAGTTGTTTGAATCCATTCACACAAAGAAGCGCAATAAGTTGAGCCAACAACGCTTCAATGACTTGGTTTTTGTGCAATACAACCTTCGACTTCACACAAAGAAGTTGGAAAACGCATCAGAGGAGCCTATCGATGTAGATGAGATTGATCTCTATAGTGATCGGATTGCACATGAGGAGGCCTCCGTGTTCATAGAGGAGGAGATTGCTTATTTTGAGAGGCAAACTATGGAGGGTGTAGCTGAAGTAGGAGAGATTGGATTGGAGGTCATCCTTGGAGATGAGGCAGAGGCAGAGGTGGAGCCACAAGGGCAGGTGCAACCTTCTAGACAGAGCGAGGCAAGGTAGCCAAGTGGGAAGACTAGAGTTTTTCAGTATCTTATTTTTTTCAGAGAGCAGGGAAGAGAATTATATATTATTGTAATTTGTACTTGTAGTCTTGTAGATTCCTATATAAAACTATAAGTTTATAGGTATCATTGTAGTTTGTACTTTGTGACTTTGTTGTATTCGTATAATTATGTGATTTTGTATTTTCTTTGTATTCAAATCTAATAGAAAACACTTTCCCAATGTTTTACATATTCATTTCATCTATTTTGCCTCTGTACTTTCTATTTTTTTTTTTAATAAAGTAAAGTATTGTCTTTGTCGGTTATTGTCAGTTATTCGACTGAGGGTGTCGAATAATTGCCGGTTACCCATTTTGGCCCCTTGGCGAGTACTCACCCCAACCGGTTATGCGAACTATGATTGAAACCAGTAAGTCAACTCAAACGGCCACATCCGGCTTATAAACGCCCTATGACATTCAAACTTGGGTGGGGCTGGGCACAACCAACCCACTTTACCAACCCTTCTACATCTCATTGGTGAAGGAAACATATTTTAATACAAGGAAATTTGTTTTTTGCATCGACATTTTTAGTATATGTTGTATTGATTCGAGTCTTAACTATATGGATCATAGTTTCTTAAGTCTCTGTGATAAGGAGGGGGGATTTCGGGATGACAAATTTTACCATATTTTGCGGACGATAGAGGGATGACTACTAAAATAATATATAACAATTAATACTTAAACATATAAACTTTATTAAATAAAATTTAAGGGTTTAAATTTTATTTAATAATGTGCAAGGTACTTTTGGGATTAGGCTGGAATTTTTTTTGTAAAAATATTTTTTTGAGGGGAAGGGGTTATGTTTTAAAATAAGTGTCTGAAAAAAATAAAAATAAAATAAAATTGGGGATGTCCCTTCCAAGTCCTTCAAATGCTCGAGACATCACCAAAATCTAGGGGATGCATCCCTGCGGAACATTGGTATTGATGCTATACGATGCCTTTCACTGTGTTGATACTATTCCTATTCTTGCACTCAAATTAATATGGTTTGCGTGAATGGCTCTTGGTGTTTTTAACTTGAATTTCTGTTTTAGCATGAGTTACACAAAAAGTATGGTTTGATAATTCATTTTTAAGCCTGGCACTGCTGCTTGTAAATGTAGGTTATGATCATTTTTCTTGGAAGCAGTTTCTTTATGTAGAGAAAGCTATATTCCTTTGGTTTGAAACATCCATTAATATTCCTTTGTTTCAAAACATCCATCAATATTACTTTGGTTTGAAACATCCATCATTAGTTATTTTGTCTCCATATAAGAATAAAAAAAAGATTTTTTTTTTCATTTGCTTTCCAATCTTAGCTCAATCCTGATTCCACAGTCCTTGACTGCCCATCCTTTTTTTTTTATGTGGATGAATCTTACCTTTCATCGTGTTGATACTATTACTATTCTCGTATTCAAATTAATATGGTTTGCATAAATGGTTCTTGGTTTATTTAACTTGAATTTCTGTTTGAGCGTGAGTTACACAAAATGTGTGGTTTGATAATTCATTTTTTAAGTCTGGAACTGCTGCTTGTAAATGTAGGCTATGATCATTTTTCTTGGAAGTAGTTTCTTTATGTAGAGAAATCTATATTCCTTTGGTTTGAAACATCGATCATTAGTTATTTTGTCTCCATATAAGATTAAAAAAATATTTTTTTTTCCAATTATTTTCATTTACTTTCCAATCTTTCAGCTTAAATTAGATTTTGTTTTATGTTTGCAAATATTTTTGAGCCCTATACGATTGTAGGTAACCTGTTCCATGTTTAGATTTTATAGTTTAGACTAAAACGAAAGAGTTTTTAACCCCTAATTGTGTTTGTGTCAAAACTCTGGACAAGAAGTACCCAGGAATAAGGGAATCTGGACCTAGAAAAATTGTTTAGGAGATGCCAATTCCCAGTTGATGTTAAGTAACCGAATTGGGAAAAGAAAAATGTAACAGGAATTTAAAAATCAAATTTACGCATCTAAATTTCTGTCCATAGGGAAATCTCCATTCTCTAACTTCAAGCATATTCCCACTGCTAGAAAGTTCACAGAAATAAAAGCTAGTGAATTTAATCATTATTCATCACACTATTTCTTTTATGATCCTCCTCTATTTGATTCAATCATGAAAAGGCATTGTTGATTGCACATAAAGACAACTTTTTACGTGCAGAAAAGTCTTTCCTCGTTTTGATCTTGAGGTTTACAATTTTTAATGAAGAACAAGCTCCTCTGGTTTGGCATAGTCAGATTAGCTTTATTGTGATGGAGGTAGAAGGATGAATATAAACCATTTTACTAACTTTTCCACCCCCTAATTGGACACTAGATCTGCCACCATATTTCCGTTTCTCCTAATATGTTGGTATTGGATCTCGAATTTTTTTTGTTTCCATCTAAATATTCTAAAAGATATTGTTTATTTGCTTTGTTACCGGATACTGTTGCTAAGGGCTTTGGGTACGATACGAAACAACACAGGATACGGGTTTGTCGGGTATATGGGTAGGATACGTCCCTGCCCCTGCAGATATGCCCGGGACATATTCGGGTGTATGGGTAGGGGCGTATCCTACTAGTATCCCCGGTGAATCCGCCAAAAAAAACGTGATTAAAAAAAAAAGAAAAATCGCTTCATGAAGAGTCAAATATGGACATCAAAAAACAATTAAAAACAAAATAAAGTAGATTCTCAACCATAAAAGCAGCTTTCACAGTCATATTATCAAAATAAAACAACACACATTTACCTTTCATTGCACATTTGTTCTCTCATCTTCATTTTTTCTATTGCATTGGATTGAAACTCCCTTTTGCTAATCCTAGACTACTGACTTGGATGCCTTCGTTGCCTACCTTTCATTGCTCGACACGGAGCTAGACGATGCTTCACACACCCTGCATAGTGGAGCTAGTGGGAGTGGCACTGCTGCTGTTTGTGGTTCTAAGCCGAAAATGAAAATGAATATAGTGAACAATGAATATGCTGATTTGTCTTTAGTTTTGTCCATAAATTGTAACATTTGCACTATGTCCCCATTATAAAACTAATCGAAGTTCGACTATTGAATATTACGATATTTGGCATTGCATTATGAGTATGTTTCATGGTTATTTAACGTATTGTGTTTCCTCTATGCATGTTACGTGGATAATTTTGCTTATATGGGTATATTTTTTATGTTTTTAATTTTATATATATATTTTTGTACGGTCGTATCCAAAACATATCCAAGCCAATTTTTTTTTTCTCCCATATCCACTTATCTGATTCTCCTACCATATCTCTACCTGTATCTGTAGCAGCAACTTAGTTTATTTGCTAGTCATTGCTTCAATAATTAGCATTGAGTCCCCTTCCACATGAAGTCTTTGCCATCCCTTTTCATTAGTTAGTCTTATTCCTTCTACGCAAGCCATTGCTTCTGCCTTATTATTTGCATCCAGTCCCAAGTGGATTGAAAACATTAATGGAGGTCTTCCATCATCAGCTCTAAAGATCCGTTCTCTTTCTAATCCTGAATTTCCTTTCATAGCTACATCAGAATTAAACTTAAGCCAATCCCAAGGAGGTTTCTTCCACACTTTCTCAGCCTATTCCCACCAAACCCATTATTAGTTATCTTAATCAGCGTCCATCTTTTAGAATTTCATCATCTTTCTCAGATGGCTTATTTGATCTAGGTTTTCTAATATTGACCAATTCTAATATTGAAGCTTCTACCCCCCCCACCCTGCTCTCCCACCCTGCTTCCGCACCCTCCCTGTTATTCTATACACTAAATTTAACTTCTCCCTAAAAATTCTTGGGTTTCTTTCCATTCATATAGATTTCAAATTATAATGAATGCTCAAGCTATCTAGATATTTCATGATATCATGAAAATTACATTATCAAATGTACTTTGAGACTAGCCTTGGCCTCAAATATTTTGCTTTACAAGGGTTTCAAGGAAAGAAGACAGGGGAGCAATCAATCAATATATTGTTCCCATTTTAAAAAGTTAAACTTTATGTTAATCCATCTTTGAGCAAAAGAATATAATAGCGAATTTTGGTAAGGAAAAAGAGACGGAGGATTTTTGGAAGGAAAATAGAGAAATTGAGAGGTTTAGAAAGAGGAAGATCAAAGATGGAAGCAAAAGGAGATCGTAACTGAACCACACCTTGGAGAAATAGAATGGGAATGAAAAGCCCTAGGGATTCCAAAAGAATAGCAAACAGGCACAATAGAAGGGAATTATTAAAAAAGGAGAGGAATTCCAAGGAGTGGGAGTCTTTGGGGAAAAAATGGAAGAAAGGAAAAGCAACAGAAGCTAGCAGATTAGGGCAAGACTTTCAAAGGAGATGACTTCTTTGACATGGGTTTTCAAGTATTGACCAATTCTGATATTGAAGCCTCTATCTTCCCCCATATTCTCTACATTGGATTTTCCTTCTCCCTAAAAATTCCAGGGTTTCTTTCCAGCCATAAAGATTTCAAATTATAATGTTTGTTGAAGCTATCTAGATATTTCATGCTATTATGAAAAGTACATTATCAAATGTACTTTGAGCCTAGCCTTAACCTGAGATATCTTACTTTACAAGGGTTTAAAGGAAAGAAAACAAGACAGCAACCTATTAATATATTATTCCCCTTTTAAAACACTAAAAGTTGGGATAATTTACCCTTAAGCAAAAGAATATGATAGTGAACTTTGGAAAGAAAAAAGTGATAATAGTTTTTGTGAAAGGAAAACTGAGAAACTGATAAGAGGCTCATAAAGAGGAAGATCAAAGATGGAAGCATAAAGAGACAATAACCAAACCATGCCTAGGAGAAATAGAATGGGGATGGAAAGCCCTAGGGATTCTAGAAGAATGGAAGACAAGCACAATAGAAGGGGATTATGTAAGAAAAGAGAAAGTAAAATCAAGGAAAGAGGGGCTTAAAAAAAAAAATCAAAGCAAGGAAAAGAAACAAAAACTATTAGATTTAGGCAAGACTTTCAATGGATTCAAAATAGCAAAAGAAACCCTAGTAATGGTGATTGGGGACGAATTGATAGAACCAAAGGTAATATTTCCAACTAATTGGCATACCGCAAAAGAATCACCTATATTAATAGAAAAAATGAAGAAGTGTAGAAATAAGATTCCTCACAAAAGGCTTCCTCTGAGCCATCTTTGAGAGTTTGGAGGATAAAGATAAGGCTTGCTAGGGAAAGCCTTGGTTTATGAAGAATGCAAGATTATATTTATGGTCATGGACTTCAAAATTTGATCCATGTAAGGAAATGATGACAAAATACCGTGTAGGTTAAATTCTTTGGATTACCATTAGAATTGTGGAATTACTCAATTTTTGAAAAATTGGAAACCTTATTGGAGAGTTTGTTAGCATAGTTGATTTCACTAATAAAAAGGCCCTTTTCACATATGCACTGATTTGTGTATATCTCTTCGAACCTTTCAATAGTAGTTCAACTTTTCACATACTTGGGAACCTGGCATCAAGAAGTGGATTATGGATGTTTGCCCTTAAGGTGCAATCTTTGTCATGAAATAAGGCATCTGGAAAAAGTTGCCAAAAAATCTAAGATAATGCAACATTCATTGATAATAAATCGAGCACGATCCTATACCCAAGTGGCAAGCTCTCAACAACAGAAGTCTTAACAAGGGATATTTCAAAGAAAATTGAAAATATAATGGATTCCAAAGCAACACGAAAGGCAAAGCGACAATTGGGTGGAGTACATAAACAATAATCTAAAGAAGAGGAAAAACATTTAACGAAAGGAAGCATGATTTTTTGGTACTAAAGGAGGATGTGTTTGAAAATTAAAAAAAAGGAGTCTTAGATTTTGTTATGTGAATTTTTGGGGATAACGGGAGCTTGGAGCTCTGTACGCGAGGAGATGAAAAGTCATCCTCCATGAGATCACCTTCAAGCTTCCCTCACTTGTGGCTTTGTTTTATGCGATTCTTCTCTTAGTCCTTTCTTGGTCCGTGTGTCCTTCTTTGCCTTGTTTTGTGTGTTGGTTGTTTGCTTTGTTGTTGTGCCATTTTGCTTGTCGTTTGTTGTGTTGTTCCACTTGTTGCTTGGCCAAGGTGACTTTTGAGGTAATGCTAAGACTATAGCCTCAAACTTCAGGCTAAATTTTTTATGTTTCTCACACATGGTAGAAGTCTCGGTGCTTCGAAGGCGGTCGATAGTACTTTGGGTATCAATAATGGAAACCCTTTTGTTAAGAGTAGTGTTGTTGAGGCTAGCTAGAGCGCAAAAGCTAAGAAGAAATCTTTTAGAGACATGTTGCGTGAAGAGGCTTTTGTGGATATCCCGACCGGTACCAAGTTCAAATTTTTTAGCCATGGAGATCAGATAAAAACGAATGAAAGCAGAGAAGGCCAAGATGACTCGTCAGGTAAGCGCTTTGCCAAGAATTTGTCTCTAATGCTAGCTCCTAATGGTGCCATGGTAAATGTGTTAAAGAAAGAAGAGGCAAGAAATAAAAATGTGGGTATCTTCTTTGTCTGTTTAAAGAAGAACGAATTACTTTTTAGATTTTTTTTTGATGATTGGGTTGCTGCTGTTTGGGGGAAAAAGCTTGGGATGCACGTCAATTTTTGTCAAATGATACAACCAGGTTTCTTTCTTATTTTGTTTAGGAACTCGAATATGTAGAGGAGGGCAATCTCTAGGCCCTTCTAGAATGTGGGGAGGTCAATTTCCAAACCCTTGCCGTGGGTGCTTGAAATGATTTGGGATAATCTTTTGCTGCAAGCAACACCAAAATGTTTGGATGTTTACAATGTCCCAATACAATTTTGGCACCTCCTTTCCTAGGATTATTAAACCCCTCAGATATGCCCTGCAAGTTGAAGAATCCATAATTCTCACATGAATGCTAGATTGCTAATTTCTTTGAAACCTACTAACTCTCCTTGAAACCCTAGTTGTTAAACTCCATAATAAAGTAGAAGTGTGCCCTATCACAGGGTTGGGAGGGCTTAACACTTGTTTTCTTTGCAAGAAAGATGGGCATCTCAAAAAGTATTGCCCCTTAGTTTTTCGGAAGGCCCATTTTGTGTGCAGATATTTGTAGTTTTGAAGTGGTTCTAGAGTCGATTCTCGAATTGCCTAGAGTCAACATTGTTGGGTTGGCTGACATTGTAGAAGCTTCCTCTTTACCAGACAACCCATCAAGATTGACCCTCCCCTTGATTACCCCCTCGGGTTGATATGGAAATTTCATTGATGAAAGAAGCTAGAGTCTCTTAAGGGCATGAGGTTATCTCGCGAAAAACATGGAAAAAAACATTGAAAATAAAGTTAAATAATATGTAGATGCTACTAAGGCAGATGCTATTGTTGAGGCCCATTAGAGAGAATGGGAGAAGCTGTCTTTTCATGTCAAGCCAAGAAATAGTGGGGTTCCCTTTCCTTCACTGACTCCCTTGCATTTCTAGGAGGGGAAAATAGAGGCCCCAATTGGGCTAGACAAAAACCCTTTAGACTACTGGAGCCAAGTCTAAACAAGGGTCTAAAAGATTGAAAAAAGATGGGGCTGTTGATGCCCCTGATTCACCTTTGGTGACTAATGAAGCACTCGGATGAGGAAAGTTGCAGAGAATGTGATGGTTGATAATACACGAAAGAGAGGTAGGGAGGATAAAGTTTCAATGTATTTTTAGAGGCTATATGAGAATGTAGGAGGGAATAAGCCTCCTTGTGCTCCTTCCCCTTAATTTATGAAAGTTATAAGCTGGGTTGTTAGAAGCCTTGAAACGCAAGTTAGAAGAACTATTGTTAGAAGGTTTTGTAGAACTAGAGAGGATTTGTTTTTTTTGCTCTTGCAAGAGGTCAGGTCCACATGTCATGCCTTGAACATTGCCCTTTATTTTATTTGGCCTGGGGCATCTTGTTTTGCCACTAAACATGATAAAGGCAGAGGAGGTGCTGCCATTCTTGTTAGCAATAATTGGGTTCAGTTTATTAAAGACTTTGGCT
Organism: Torreya grandis; assembly: GCA_037957365.1. Taxonomy (NCBI): domain Eukaryota; kingdom Viridiplantae; phylum Streptophyta; class Pinopsida; order Cupressales; family Taxaceae; genus Torreya; species Torreya grandis. Next base: position 215,892 of record JARHVA010001852.1, on the reverse strand, counting down.
GTTCCCCTTCTAATAGGGTTGTTTGGGTTTCACTGAAAATTGGTGAGCATGAACTTGGAATATGTTCCCTCTATGCTGCTAATGATTACAGAGAGCTGAGCTTTGGAGTTGGATTCCCCCATTAATCTAAAAGATATCCCTTGGATAATTGGGGGGGATTTCAATATGGTTGAGGACAAGGAAGACAAATTGGGGGGGCATGCTTTTGAAAGGAAGGGTAATGGGCAGTTTTGGTGGTGCAAGATGAAAAGGCTGTTAAGGCTGGTTGACCCCTTGTTCAAGGATAAGAAGGACGGCAATGATGTTTGGTATGCATTGTGTAATAATCAGGTTGGGAAAGATTGAGTATATTCAAGACTCGATAGATTTTTGGCTAATGGAGAACACTTTATTCTTGCTCTAGTTAATAGGGATAATCTGGTCAAAGTCTTTCCTTACACTCTCTTAGATCATCATCCAATTGAGATGATGTTTGAGGTAGCGTCGATTCCTATAACACTGGCCAATGAATGGAAAGATATGTATAAATTGAATGTGTCCCATTTAAGGGACGAGGATTGTCTACAAGGGGTTGAGGACCACGGGGTGCATTTCCAATTTTTTTCTACTCTCCCTTTAGCGACTTGCACTTCAAATCAGTGTATTGTCTCTTGTCATAATTTTATCAGGGGTTTTGGTAAAGTGAAGGCTAGATTCAAATGGAGTAAAGATAGGAAAATTTAGGAAGATTTGATTGTTATTGAAGACAAACCTCAAAAATCTCCATATCATAAGGTCTTATTGAAGGAACTAATAGGTGTGAAGCACCGACATGGGGCTTATGAAACTTATCTTGTTCAAGGTGCTCGAGTCAAATTTAGGATCATGTGGCTCAAGTAGGGAGACAAGGGGAATATTTACTTTTTAAGAATCCATAAGGCTAAATATACTAGGGAACAAGTTGTTGCCGTTGATATTGGGGTGTTGTGTAAGACAACCCTAAAGAGATCAAACAATCCTTTTCTTTGTACCAGTGCCTTTTTTTATTTGATGGCTCCTCTAAGTCTATTAATAAGAACAGGGCCATTTGTTCTGCTTGTGTTCCTCAAACTATTTCAAGTAAGGCTGCTTAAGAGTTAGATATTAATGTTTCTATTGATGGGATTAGACATGTTATTGAAGAACTTAAAAATGACAAGTCTCCCGGCGTGGATGGTTTTGCGGCTGAATTCTATAAGGCTTCTAAGGATTGGATTGTGAAAGATATTAACGTTGTTTTTCAAGAAGCTGTTCAAGTAGGAACCTTGGGGCATCAGATTCATAGAGGTATCATGGAAGGAAGATCCATTTTAGATAAACCTAATCACAAGTTGGGAGGGTATGAACTGGGTTGCAAAATGTTTGTATGGCCTTGCTTGATTTTGAGAAAGTCTATGATAGGATTGAATGGGCCTTTATTGATCTCTTGATGAGAGCTCTAGGGATTTGTGATAAATATAGGAGAATGGCTTTTGTTCTTTTTCAAAATGTTTCTGCTCAAGTTGAAATTAATGGTGAGCTCACTGAATCCTTTGTGCTCTAGCGGTCTATTAGACAAGGGTGTCCTTTGGCTCCTGTTTTGTTTGTGATGGCTGCAAAAGCAATGCATTATCTTCTTAAAGATGTAGCCTTGGGCCCCCTTGTTAGGGGGATTATGCTTCCTAATGAAGATGCGCTGATTGATATTCAGTTTGTGGATGATACTTCCTTATTTTTGGATATGGATCGCTCCAATTTTGCTCAGGTAAATGCAAGGTTAGATATTTACTGTTTTGCTTCTGGGTCTAAGAAATCTATTTCTAAACCCATGTTATTAGGGTGGGTGGAGGACCCCCTTGAGTGGACTTCCTCTTTTGGTTGGTCTTATGGAGAGCCTTCATAAGATGGTGAGATACTTAGGTATTCCTTTTGCCCTTACTCCATCGTTCAATGAGATGTGGTAGTGAATTTTTGAATTTTTTTCGAAGAAAGTTACTAAGTGGTAAGGCCATCTCCTATCCTTGCCTAGCAGAATTCAAGTCTGTTAGAAAGTGCTTTCCTCCTTGATATACTCTTCCTCATGTTGGCTTTTTTCTTGCTCTCATGTGGATAAGCTACATAAGATTATCAAGGATTGTCTTTGGTCAGATGGTATGGCTGGTAAAAAGAGGCATGCTGTGCAGTGGGATATTTGTTGTAAGCCCAAAGTCTTGTGAGGGCTAGGACTCAAAGATCTTAAGAAGCAAGGTGTTGCTCTTGTTGTTAAATGAATCTCAAGATTACTGTCTGGTTGTGAACCATGGAAGATTTTGGTTAGACGTAACATGGATAATGGTACTTCGAAAGGACAGAGGCATTGGAAAGGCCTTCATTTGATTGATTCGATGTTTGGAACCTTCTCAGTTAGGCTTGCTGGATCTTCTATTTTTCAGTCTATCTTGAAAGCTTGGGAGAAGGTGAAGTCCTTGGTTGTTAATCAACCCGATTTTTCTTGTTTTGACATTAGATGTTAGCGGTGTAGGTCTCTATGGTGGAACCTTTTCTGTAAGGATAAGCCCTTGGCTCTAACTAGGGGGTGTTTTGCTTTTCTCCGGTTCAACAATGGGATTAAAAACTTTCAGGGCTTATTCAGATTTGGTAAGTGGATGTTTGGGGATGATGTTAAGGTTATGTACAAGATCCCCCAAAGTCAAACCAAAACTTATACACTTCCGGTTAGTGTTTTGAAGCCCGCTTCTCCAGCCTTTTTATTGGATGAGGACGTTTTTTGGGAAAATGTCAAATAGTCGAAGGGCCCTCCTCTGCCTTAAGTGACTTACAGACAAATCTATGAGGAGCTAGACTTCTCCTCGAAAGTTTTTCTTGGTCTTAATAACAAGTGGAACGTTTGTGATCCCCTTAGGATTTGGTCTGACAGGTTTAATGTTGTGTGGTCTTCTTGTGTTGAACCTAAGGAATCTTGTTTTAGATGGCTGCTACTTCATAATTTGCTTGTTGTGGGTGCTCTTATGTCCAAAATCGGTATGTGTAGTCGATATTGTTTTGCCTGTGGTAGTGAAGAGTCTGCTGAGCATGTTTTGTTTGAATGTTCTTTTGCTAAATCTGTTTGGGTTAGAGTTCTGTTGCTTGGAATATTGTCACACATAAAGATATTAGTTGGAGAGATATTATGTTTGTGGGTGCTCTTACATTTAAAATCGGTATGTGTAGTTGATATTGTTTTGCCTGTGGTAGTGAAGAGTCTGCTAAGCATGTATTGTTTGAATATCCTTTTGCTAAATCTCTTTGGGTTAGAGTTCTGTGGCTTGGATTATTGTCGCACATAAAGATATTAGTTGGAGTGATATTATGTTTGGTATTATTATTTTGGATGTTCGTATCCCTTTTTTAAAACTTCAGTTCTTTATTTATACTTAAAGTTTTTCGGTTTCTTTGGAAAGCTAGAAATAACAATATGTTTCAAGGAATAGGCAGAGGACTCATTGACTTCAATGGTGAAGTCATAGTCCATGTGCTCTTAGTGCAGGTTAACATACAGATGAAAGTGCCCAAACATGAGGTGTGGAAATTCTTATGGTCTGGTATCATCAATGGGATCCTGAGTTTCTTAAGGATACTGGTAGCTTTTCTAAGGTTGCCAGAGTTCCTACTTGGGAAGACAAATCTGACTTTGGACCGGATGAGGACCCTTTTGTTCCTGGGTGGGACGCAGTAACTCAGACTTTTGACTTGTAGGTTGAACCTGATCCGCGGGAAGATGATATGAATTTGGCTTCTGTGATTTCTAGAGACGGTAGTGCTCGTCAAATGATAGATCCTCAACCCCTGCTCAGAGGAATGTTGTGAGAGCCATTCATCAAGTTCTTGCTAGGATGGAGAGCAATCAAGCCAGTGCTAATGCCTTTCAAATTTTGTACATTGCTGTTGGTATTGGTGAGGAGTTGGCTGGGCCTGTAGATGAACATGGAAACCTTGTTGTTTTGGAAAGAGGACGACGTGCTGACAAAAGCAATTCCAAGGACATATTGGATGAAATTCTGCAGAGACATATTAATGAAATCTTGCATGACGTGCAGCAGAAGGGTGTCCCATTGGACAAGTTGTTAATACGTGGAAAAGCTGATGGTGATCCGGTGTGTGACAGCATGGGACCTGTTGAATCTATTGGGAACACTCAGTGAGACCTGAGGTTGAGAATGATGGGCTCGAGCTTGAGAGTCCTAGTTTTAATATGGATGATGTTCACTCCAGCTTCTTTGAGCTTGATAACTCCTTTGGCGCTCTGTGCTAGTTTCTTGTTGTTTATGGTGGATCTTTTGTAAAAATTTGTAAGACTTTGTCCCCTTAATGGGTTCTACTTTGTTCAGGGGCCTGTGTGGGATGCGGTTTTGATTTGTTTTTTGTTCTCTTTTGATTGCCTGGTTGGGCTGCACTCTGTTCTCTGCAGTTGTTGACTATTTGGTCGTATATTTTTGTAAACTCTCCCCGATATTAAAAAAAAACAGTAAGGAGTTGGACAAATGCTTCAGCCAATATTTGGGAAGACAAAAGAGTGAGCCCACACTAGAGGAATCTCTTAATGAAACAAAGTATTATGAAGAAAATCAAAGCAAATTGCAGACAAAGGACCAAGAGGAAGAAGCCAATGAGATCTATGATATCTACAAAATTGAAGAAAGGAAAGATTGTCTTTAGGAAATCAAAATATGTTAGAAATATGCTTTATAACAAAAGGAAATAGATATGAGACGAAGAAAGAAGACGGGATTTTGGCGCCTTAGTCACGAGGGATAAAAGAATAACAAAATGAATAGAAGGAAAATGGAGAAGTGAAAGAATTGATTAGGTTTAAAAACTTAGTATGTAGGGTAAGTGAGATATCATGTCTCTCAATGGAAGGAATAAGAAGATGTTTGGCCATGTTGTGAAATCCTAACAAGTTTAAAGGGGTCAACCTAAGTTTAGATAAACAAAGCCAAAATATAATTTTCAAGAATTTGCTTGGAAACTTACAGTTTTTATTATCAAATTTCTATGGAACAATGGCAGACAATGAGAAAAAGAAGTTTTCGGAAGAACTAGGAGCCATTAGAAAAAAGTATAAATATTTAATGTAGATAGTTGCTGATGATTTATTGCAACTCTAAATCCAAGAGAAAAGAAAGGGGAAATAACTCTCTAAGAATATCTGTGATGATTTTCAATTGTTTTTGCAATGAATGGAGTCTTTGGTATGTGGAGCCCAAACAAGGGAAATTTACTTGGAGCAGTAGAAGATGGGGACCGATTTATAGCAGAATGATTGAAAAGGTTCCTAATAAGTCTGAAATGGTTTGTATTGGGGAAGATGGACTCAAATATTCTCATGAAATTAAGATAAGATCATTGGCCAATTTATCTAAGCATTCAAGACAATGAAAAATCAATAGCATCCTTTTTGTGTTTGAGATGATGTCGACCTATGACCCAAAATTTGAAGATAAGCTAAAAGAATGGTGGAGACTAGATGTAAGGGAATCAAAACGGTATAAATTGTCACAAAAGTTTTTTTGTCAAGAATAGTGGGCCAAATAATGGAAAAAAAAACTTTTGGCAATCTCTTTAAAAAGAAGGAAGAGCTGAGTAAAGAAATGGAAGTAGTTTAGAAGCATAAGGGAGGGAGGGATGAATGAAGCATTGTAGTAGAAAGAGAAAGAAAACATGAAGGAGCTCCCAAGGGTATTAAGAATGGAATAAACGTTTTGGAAACAAAATTCAAGAGTAAATGGTTTAATGAGGGAGATAGAAACACAAAACTCTTCCTCTATTAACAATAGTTAGAAAGTAAAATAAAATAAGTATGCTAAAGACTTCAGAAGAGAAGATCATAGCAGATGATCAGGAAATTAGAAAAGAAGCATAATTTACAACCCTAATAACTGAAGAAAAGGAGGAGAGATAGAGGGAGCAGAAAAAAGAGAACAATAAATTTAATACAAGAAGTGGGTCCAGAAGAAACAAAAAAGAAGTGGCAGGTCTAGTTGCATAAAAAGCCCTAGGTCTGGAGGGATATCAAGCAAGATTCTCCATCAATTTTGGCATATTGTTGGTTTGGCGTCAACATAAGCAATATAAGAATCTAGAAGGAAGAAATTAGTTTTGAAAAAATTGAATAATACTTTCTTAGCCTCGACCCAAATGAGGAGGGTGTGTTATTCTTTGATGCCTTTATAAAAATTTCTTTATGTAATTTATTCTATAAAATTTTCGCAGAAGTAATGGCAAATAGATTGAAAAATGTATTACAAAAGATCATTAAAGAAGAACAGGGAGGTTTTGTGGTAGGAAGACAAATATTTTATGGGCTGCCGTTAACTCACGAAACTAATCACTTTGGCCACAAATGTAGGAAGGCAAGAATGATGAGAAAAGTAGATATGAACAAAGCTTATGACATGGTAAAATGAGAAAAAATAATCAAAATACTAAATAAGTTTGGCTTTGCACAAGATCAGGCTACACATTTACTCATACATTTTCTTCCTTTGTTAATTACTTGCTAGTTGGATATTTAAGGCAAGGAGATCCACTCTCTCCTTACCTATTTACATATTTACTCATACATTTTCTTCCCTTGTTAATAATTTGCGAGTTGGATATTTAAGGCAGGGAGATCCACTGTCTCCTTACCTATTTATTATAGTGAAAAAAATTCTAGGAAGGAAGATAAAGAAAGAAGAGGAAGAGTGAAGAATAAAAGGTATAAGCATAACCTCCTCAATGGATCCGATATCTCATTTTTATTTATGAGATGATACATTGATAGTAGGGGCTCCAACTTGCCACGAAGCAGAAACTCTTTAGAAAAATTTAGATATTTATGAAACTATTGCAGGTCATAAAATTAGCAAGGATAGGCTGTAACAATCCTTGCCCAATCTGCGCTTAATTGTCTCAATTTGCTGCCTTGTAATTTTTTCAAACACTTTGTCAGCAAAGTGCTTCTTGCTGGTTTTTGTCACAGTTTTGATGATTTGTTTAAATGATGATGGATTTAAGCTTCAAGTGTTTATAGGACAATGCAAGAATGACAATGCTAAGTTCTAGATGCAGGAATGACTTTTTTTTTTTTGTTCTTTTCTATGCAATTAGATGAATTCACAAAGCAAACTAATCACTTACAGCCAATGGACATGTAGTCGAACAGTTGGCATGCAACCTATTATCTAATTGAAATGCTCAAAAGATAACTATAAATGACCAGCAACTTGTGATTCTTATTTGTATTGATGATTTGATACAATGCTCCACTAGACTAGCCAAGACTCTTGGCATAAACAAGAATTACAATTATATGATATGCTGGTATGAAGGACACACATCTACAGCTGCAGATATAAACTATACTAAAGGATGAATTGTATGCAATGAACCATGGTAGGATTGAGGCGCCCTTGAGAATAGATGAAGGAGCAAGCAATTTTCCAGTGAAAGGATGATCTCCCAAGCCAAATCGAATTTTCCAAACCAGCCGCCCTTGTTCTGGTCTGATCTCAAATTTAAAAGAATATGCAATGAATATGCGCTGCCTCAAGCATCTAATATCATCTCCATGCTCCAGGGAAGTGGGCGCACCAAGCCAATTAGAGAATCGATGCAAAATGGAACCCCCACAAGCAAAAACGTCCCTCCTAATGGCATCCTTCCTTGATTGTAAATATCTGATTTTTATATCAGATTTCTCTACAAAGCAATCTGCTCTCTTAACCAAGGAGAATCGATCGATTTCTCCAAAATTTGCTCCAATTGAGATGATTGAAATATCACCTCCAAAATGCAACCCTTCAAGAGATATTTCACTCCCTCAGTTATGCTATCAATGGGAGTTATCGTTCCCAAAGACAAATTGATTCACTGTAGGAAACTCTAGGCTCCACCAGCATACCACGGCAAAAACAACATCAAATCGGGATAATTCATAATGGCAGCCCACACCTCCCTTTATGCTTTTTTTTTTTCCTTCATTTGGGAAGCTTCTAGAAACATCATAATATTTTATTATTATTTTTCCTTTCTAATATATTATATTTGCACTTTAATATAAAATAATGAATTATATCATAAAGCACAAATATAACATCATCTTGTAATATGAGGTTTCTAAAAATAGAACATTCTAATAAATCATTAGAAAACCTCTAGAATATGTCGAAACTTCCCCAAAGAAACCAACTGTCATTTGGATAATTGCGGAGAGGACCCTCAAACCATGCCGTATTAGCCTACGAGGGCCACTGATAGGCTAATCATGTTGAAAGTACAATGTCTAACTAGAAGGGGACATTGCATAAGCCAACATATTTTTTTCTTTAATGTCTTATGGGAACTACAAGAAAAAATTGCTGTTTGAAAGATCTTAACTGCCAAGTATCTACCTTGGGATGGCTATGGTGGAGGGAAGGATGAAGTGTTGGAAGGGAGTGCTAGATTGAATTTAGGCAGAACTGTCAACATGGAAAGGAAAATGGCTTACCTTATAAGGAATAAATCAATTAATTAAAGTCTGTTTATAAGTGGTTCCAATACACAGCACAGCTTTTTATAGCTTTTCAGTTGCATAATTAGACATCATTATTAAAGAGCTGAAATCATATCCATGTATTTGAACATTGGAGAATTAATGTTAACCATTGAGATTGGAAATTGAGTTTGTTTAGTACGAATCGAAATTCTAAATATAAGTGTTTTTAAAAAAAAATCAATGGTCACGAAAACAACATTAATTGTAGACTCTAGCAATTGTCAACTACAGGAGTCTCATATGATAAATGAAAACTAGAGAATTAAAATATAACAATTGTATTTCACTGTTTTAGCTATGACAAGTCACTAAATGCTTTAGCTGCAAGTATGGAGTAACAAGCTCAACAACCAGAGTTGTCATGAGATGCATATCCCATGAACCCGAACATCTCCTCATTACTGATGGACTTTTGAATCGCGTGGCTCATCCTGTTGGATCCCACTGAATCCTAGTTGCATGTCTCGATCCTCATGAACTTGCCTCAGCTCCTCAAGCTCCTGCATCCCTTTATATTGTTGGACTCTCCTTGTAGTCAAGCATCTTGCGATGCATGAGGCGTAAGACATTATGTACGTTTAACTTCTCTGCTCTCCTAGAGTTAAGCTTGTTCCTCTTGATATAGTGGATAAAGCTATGAGCCGACCAAATCCTTTCAATAACAAAGTTTTTTTTTTTTTGAAAGAAGGCAAATGACAAATGTTTGCGTCATCAGCGAACCCCCATGTAGCTGCCACCATCCTCAAGGGTCCTCCTGTGTTACAACGAGTCCCTAGCTGCCCTACTGAAGACTGTGAGACTGGCAAATACGGTCCACTAAGCTCGAATTTTCGCAGCCTCCTCATCATCAATAGGAGTTACTATTCCAGGCCTCTCCCTGAACTGTTTAATATTAACTATATGTATAGCAATTTGTGGTGGGGTGTTCAAGTCCTCCCACCTCTATTGAACAACATGCTGAAAGGTGCTGTTTCTCTCACGAATTGCAACCTTCATCTGGCAATGCATATTGTCAGTGGTCTTGTATATCTCTCCAGGATCAGGAGGGTGTCATATCTAATGGCATTAAAACAGGGGATACAAAAGACAGAAAGTACCTAACACTTTCCCGAAAGCATCTCCAACCATCACATCCTTCACTCTCTTGCCTTGTTCTGCCTTGGACTCCACCCTCCTAATTTACTCTTGAGTCATAAATTTAAGGTGCAAGGGCTACTGCAATTAAAACATCATCTCCAATAATATGAAATAAGATGCAAATCTCATATCAACATGTTTGAGGATTTCCTTCCTCGAACAAGATTGAAACAATGCCAATGATGTTTGTGATTGACACTTTCTAGCACTTTTTAATACATGTTTGACCCAGTCAATTTTTCCAATGTCTTTGATTGCATTGTTCATTGCATGTGCACAAGAAGGGGTCCAGTAGGTGTGCCTATAGGAAGTCTTAATCAACTTTCCTATTGCCCACTGTGCGCACAAGCTGCATTTGTAACTACTTGCACAACATTGATGGTGTCCGTCTCCTCCACAACATCCTTTAAAATTTGAAACTGAAAATCAGGGTCCTTGCACTTTCCAGAACAGATAATAGCCTTGAGGAAATAAAGGTCTACCTCACACATGACAACAATATTGATGAGTGGGTGATGTCTAATAATGCCTGTCCACCCATCCAATAGAGCAGCCTTTTTCACCCATGTTGGCTGCTTGCTGAACTCAAGAGTTTTTATGTAGACCTGACATGTTTGACAAGATAGCACAGCAAACATAGAGAAGTTTTTTTTATTATTCGAAGCTTTTAAAAATGCACTTTGAGAAATTGTCACTCATATCACAAATATATTGCCACCTTAGATAATAGGTCTAAGGAGAACCTATTCCGCTGAAGACACTGGGTACTAATACCTGCTCCATTCCTTTGTTTTTTATTGATATTCAGGTGGAGTGTATGGAAGCTAGAATGGAACCTTGGTCTTTATTGTATTATTCTATGTTATAGAATCGAGATTGGCAATAAAGAAATGAGCAGAGATAATGAAAGACTGAATGAGAAGCAAAGAAAGTGGGCATGATTGTATTCTGTACATGAATGTTGCGATTGTATAGTTACAGTTGGTGATACAAACAATAATAATTTTTGATGATCCCAAGGATCATTTATGAGAATCTGTAGGATTACTAAATCTATGTCAGCTTTGGAAAAGCCTATGATGATGCATGACAAGAAGTGGCATTGACAACTAATAAGGACATTAGGTATTCTAATTATCCTCGTGACCAATAATTTATTTTAGAGGAATATTTAATCCTCATAATTCTAATTTACATTTGTTTTATCCTTTTATATCAAATATGAACACGGATTCCAACTATCAGTTTGATAGGATAGGGTAATGGTTTCTTACAATAACTCAAAAAAACCTTTGTCAAAAACAACTGCAACTCTAATAATACCCACTATTACAAGTTGAACATATTATTTGAACAGTTGAGCCTTTTCGGTAATTTTTGGACTCTTTGTAAGTAGGCTCAAAATCAGAGATGTCAGCTTTCCTTGCCTTTGTGGGCAGAAGAGCTCTTAAATGTGACACTTTGGTGTAGTTTTTGGTTCTTGTTGATATAATATTAATAGTTGATTTATGGATTTAAAGAATTACGCTTTACATTTTACAATAAAGTGTACATTAGAACAGAGTAAGGGGAAATCTAAGCGCCTTCCAGTGTGTAAACTGTATTATGTTCGTGTATAATACAGAGAGTGAAATTAAGTGCTCTGTATCTGCTATCCTAGCCTACTAAGTAGTCAGTACTTGACAGCAAAAGTAGAAATGAAAGGTAAGATTAAAATGTATAATTCTAAATTCTTTATTTGTTTAATTTCCTAGTTATCTTTGGATTGGAGTTGTATATTGCAAGATTAATAGAATAGGGCTCGCATAGCTGTGATATCATGTTTACATTCAGTATATTGGCAAGTTGGTCTTTGCAGTTTTGGTTAGCATGTAGGATTTAGACCCTGAAGCATGTTATCTCTGTCTTGATTCCCTATCTACAACCCCTATTTCGTTAGAGAGATATCCAACTGTACTGTTATACCAACAAGAATGGATGGCTGCCTTCTAATTTCCTTTGAAACTGACTGAACCACAATAGTTTGCAACTGTTGGGATATACATGGAATCTAGTCCAAAGGGTTAATGTCCCTTCATTAATAACAGAAATCCATAATTTTGGTTTTTTTAGAATCAGATGACATTTGGTGACAGCATTACATAATTGTCAATGCTGCTGCAGGTGTATGTGATGGAATACTCTTATGGGGATGTTCATCAGAACTTTTTTTATTGAATTTAGTCAAGTATTTTTAGTATGATAACAATTCGTATATATTAGATAAATGTATATGTATTGCATGCCCAATGAAACATATTCTTCTCTAGTACCTTTTTCTTTCTGCCATGTTGCTCGGAATAGAGTTTAGAGAGAGAGTGACAGTGCAGATGAATCTGAGGAGAGTCTTCCAGTTCTATTCTCAACTTTGGGGGATTGATGTGAATGGAAGCTTCAGATATAGGAATATATACTGTTTCTTTTCGAAATTTACTTGAGCCATAATTATTGCTAAGGTGTTCTTGAGGATAACCTAATTGGTGTTTTGTTTTTGATTGCAGTTTATAGATCTTCCCTTTTCATTGTATTCGACTTTCATCATCGAGGCTCGGCATGGATTCAATAAAGTTTGTTTCAATTTCTCTGATTCTCTTTCTAAATCCAAATTTTAATTATCGAGTTTATAGCATCTGGCACAGGCCATCCATCTATGACATATATTTTATATAAATAGATGGCCTCTACAAACTATTTCATTTTTGGTAAATTTGTAATTGTAAATGCCAAAGAGAACTAACTAAAATGTTATTTTCCTGTTTTCATCATAGCAAACAATTTTGCTATTTTTCAGAGATATGGTTGTCAGTCTGTGTCTAACAGTTTTGCTTGGGCCACCACTAATTGCAGCAATGATCCTAATTGTCCAGGTATTTATATTTGTTATTGTTTCTTAAAGATTTCTATAAGTAATTACCGGGACTATTTATACAAGCTAACAGGCAGGTCCATTCTTGTCCGTCTCGGCGACATATACAATTCCTTGCATTTCTCTGCCCCGGTAACATATATTTGTTCATATCTAATTCTTGAATAAATATATTAAGAATACCGGCATCCTTATCGAAGCTCCTGCATTTTGGGAGCAGGAATTTATGTGCATAAGAAGTTTTATGTGTGCCCTTATGATGATTGTGTTGTATTGCAGAAAGGAGGTCCATACTTAGCAATCTACCTCTGGGTATTTATGCTGATACTATCACTCGTGATGATGTCTTTATACCCAATTCTTATTGCTCCACTCTTCAACAAGTTTACTCCTGTGAGTACTAAATAATATGTTCATCCAGGGATAAATTGCACTCATAGCCTTAAGAAGGCTCTTTCATTCTTCATGATTCATAGTAGTTTATATTTCATTTTCTCATTAGCACTTAAAAGTGATGGAATTTTTCTGACATCTGCTGTTTGTGTTCTGTTATGTAGCTTCCAGAAGGAGTGCTCAGGTTGAATATTGAGAGGCTAGCATCATCTCTGAAATTTCCATTGCGGAAGCTCTTTGTAATTGATGGATCAACGAGATCGACTCATAGCAATGTGAGATTGCTGACGTCCCATTAAAATGTTTGCTTGAACTCAAGCTTCTGTGTTTTATATTTTACCTTTGAGCTGCCTATGAAAAAATGAGGATAATAAAGAGGCACATATTGCATGGTTTTTAGAGTTTTTCGGTTGAAGTATTTGTGAGTTGGCAATGAAATACCTGCAGACCATATATTTAGATCATTCAATTCCTCTCTAAAATGGGATGGGCCATCTTGGGAGCCAACTAAATATTCAGGTGTTTTGACAAAGAAAATGAAGAATACAAGAAAAAAAATCTGTTGGTATTTTTGGGCTGATCTCTTTGAAGTTGCCATTTTGATCCTCTTGTTGGCATTGAACATCATTTACAGTTTTTTCCTGAAAATGTTGTGAAGTGCTTTTGTAATATTTCTCTTTTTGTTTCTGAAATGGAAGCCTTAAGCTATGGCAACATAGTACAAACTAATCTTGGTGAAGGATACACCACTCCATAGCCTTTCTTATGAGAAGAGTCAATATAATTGTAGATATGCTACAATGACTCACAGTGCCCCTTATATAGGTCAAGTGACTTCTCTTATAAGCAGCACCTATTTTCTAGATACATTGCACACACTGTCATGACCTTACAACTCATTATATTATGTCACTACATAACATTACAACTCAATATACCATGGGCTAAGTCAGAAGGTTCGGGTTCGAGTTCGAGTTCGATGAGGATTAAATTCGGTTCAAGTTCGCCAATGAATAAAGTTTGAAAAAAAGTTCGCCTTTAAGTGCGAGTCATAGAAAAAAATAAAAACATATAAAAATAAGTCACATTCGAATATTAAAAATACTTTTTGAAAAATTAAAAAGAATTAAATAATAATAATATATGCCAATGAGATGTGGGTGAGTTGGTTAAGTGGCTTTGTTGTTTCAAGCCCCACCCATGCTCAAATTTCAAAAAAGGCATATGAGGTCGGTTGTGGCCTGTTGGGTATATTCTCGGGGCCGTTGGTTATTCTCGAGGTCGTGGTGGCCATTGTTGGTAATAGTTGGTATACATCTGGTATATTTTGGTATACAGGGGATATTCAAGTGGTTAATAAATACATGAGGATTTGGGCCCCCGATTGTGTCCCAAACTAGTCCATGCTCCGGTCAAAAGTCGTTACCTAGCCCAAAAAAAAAAAAAAAATTTACAAAACAATTATTTAAATATATTAAAAAAAATAAAAAATAAACTTTAAATTTAAAATATTTTAAAAATAAATTACATATAAAATATATATTTTTTAAATTAATTATAATAATTTTAAAATACACAAAAAAAAGAAAAAAGACTTGAACTTTAAAAAAAAAGAAAAAAGAAAAAAAAAACATCAAATTTTAAATTAAATATAAAAATATAAAATATCAATTAATAAATATAAAAATTAAAACTTAAAAAGATAAAAATATAAAATATTTAAAATTAAATTATAAATTATAAAATATGTAATACAAAATTAAAATAAAGCAACAAGTAAACAAAAAAATATATATGATTAAAAAAAATAAAAAAACAAATAACAAAAAACTAGAAAAACAAATTTAACAAAAACATAAAAAATAAATAAATGAAAAAAAGCAAAAAATAAAACAAAACATATAAAAAACAAATAAAAAAATAAAACATAAAACATAAAACATAAAACAAAACAAATCGAAATAAAAAACAAATAAAAAAAAAAAAAAAAAACAAATTAAAAAATAAAACATAAAACATAAAACAAAACAAATTGAAAAAAAACTTAAACGACCACTGAATGCTGTTGTGCCCTACGGCCCCTTCCTCACACTACACATTACTTGTATTGGAACTTGGACGTCGATGTTGCCTCCAGCCTTCCCAACAACGGCTCCTCTACCGGCGGCCTACTGAGCAATCAGCACGACCTCTGTCCTCAGTCCTCAGTGTGTTTGCAGACTGCCTCAATGCTGCCCAACTTCAGTTCAGCTTCCATGCAGAGTGTCTAGACTCCACATTTTGAATGCCTAGGGCATCCACACAGAGACAACGATTTTCGGCACAATTTTTAGCCCACACAATTTTGCGGCTCTTTCCTTGCCGAACCTGCCTGAATAATCATTGTACTTTTTGCACATGGCAAAAAATCGCTGAACTTTGATTTCCAAGCCGGAAAATTGGCAAACCTTGTGACACAGACCATGGGTATGGGTAGGATAGACTACGCCATGTGTCAGTGTAAAAGAGCACCTAAAGAACGCCTTCCGTTTGTACCATATTTGATCTTTATTGATGAATGTGTTTGATGGCATGTTGTCCCATTTTAATTCCATAAATGGACATGGTTTTGCAATTTGTTGCCTTGGAAGTGCTTGTCCACCTTGCCACTTCATGCCATTATTCCTTGGTTGTTGCCTATTATGATTGTGTGCAATGATTTTGAGGTCTATAAAGGTTAAACCTTTGGATACTAAACATCAATTTTTATTGTGTTCATTATCATTTTGAGTGGGTTGAGGACCCAGTTCTCCTTATGCCTTGATTGGTTACACCTGCCGTGTTTTTTCCTACATGGTTACTTTCTTTTTCCTGTACCAAACTTCATGGATCTATTTGCACTTTAAAATTAAAAGTTCACAAGTTTCTAATCAAGGGATTCCAATGAAAATATCATCTCATCCATCGGTCTAGGATGAAAATCATAATATCAAACATATTCATCTATAGTTAGTTTTAAATTTGAATATACAATAACCTTAAACTATATAAATATGTTTCCTTGATGTTCTTTGCTAGATCCTGGAAATGATTTTGGATGCTCTTCTAACAGAAGATTCCTCTCCTTTTGAACTTGGAATATTGGTGCTTCTTTGATTGGTAACAAAACATTTTAAGCTCTTTCATTGTTTTTTAACTTCATAGTTTTGATTCTCCTTTGGGAGTTCCTTCCTTTCCCGTCTAGTTAGGAGTTATTTTGTAGTTTCTTCCCGAGTTTTTTACCCCTTTCCTCGTGGAGTTATTTTGTAGTTTCTTCCCGAGTTTTTTTACCCCTTGTGGAGTTATTTTGTAGTTTCTTCCTGAGTTTTTAAACCCCTTTCTTCATGGCTGTCAAATCAATCCCTTGCTTCACCCTCAAGGTTAACATTTAGAGAACCTTCCATGATTAAATTAACATTTTCATGATTCTACTTAAATAATTCCACTATTCCTCAGGATCCCTACCATCTTTCTCTCCAGAAAAGGGGTAAATAAATCACATCGAGGTATAAAATAAGGGAGCAAGGTTTTGATACAGAAAGATAATTTGCATTCGGTGGTTTCCCTCTCTAATGAAAGTCTACATAATGAATTTTTGCGGGCAACTTGATCTAGCATTTTTTTCAAACAACAAGAAAATCATTTTATTCTCTTACCTGGATTGAAAGTTGTGATGACGTTTCCCTTTTTGCTATGAGTTTGAAGATGTTTTGAAAGGCTGGAAGATAATTTGTATTCAATGGTTCTCCCTTTCTAATGAAAGTTTGCATAATGAATTTTTATGGGCAACTTGATCTAGCATATTTTTCAAATTATAAAAAATTCATTTTGTTCTCTTACCCTGATTGAAAGTTGCAATGAGTTTTCCCTTTTTGCTAAGGGTTTGAGGTTGTTTTGAAAGGCCCACTTCTTGAGGTTGTTTTGAAAGCCCTGCTTCTCGAGGCTGTATCTCCCTTAATACTGCTTAGAATTTCTTTAATTCCCGTTGTTTGCAATTGGAGTGAAATTGTAAGACAGGTTCTTGCTTTTGAGAGCAAAATCCAACGGTTCTAGAGGGTCAAGCTTTATATCAAATAAGCTTAGCATTTCCTTATTATATTCAGATACATAGAGGGAGAAAACATTGATAGAAGCACTGCCTTCTTATAGTGCAAAAGGTTTTTTGTAATTATCATGGTTTGAAATATTTAATTTTGTATCTTGGAAAAACCAACACTCTTAACTGATAGAGCTATTTACCCTCTGCTCTTCCCCCCGCCGTCTCCCTCGATGGATCGTATAACAGTCCTGTCCTATTTGGTGGGACCAGTAATCAGCGTATTCATCTCCATGAACGAGCTCCTTCATTCTGTAATTCTTAGGAGGTCAAGGGGGAGGCGGTTGAATATTTCCCTCGAGCAATGAAAGGGTAGGGCCGGGGTAGGGATAGGGAATGTTGGTGATTGGTCTGTGTCTGTGACATGCTTTGAACTGAAACCCCCTCCCCCTACTTCGACTAGACCCATCTGACTTTACTCTTGCTGGTGCTTCCCAACCAACCTACAAAAAACTTGTTTTACCTAACAGATACATCTAGGAAGGGCTCTGCCCATATTTTAAGTTTTTGTTATATATATATATATATATATATATATAGGCCTTGTTATGAAAACTGCAGGAAAATCCATCAATAAAAATTGAAGGCATTCGACTACACATGGAAATTAATGGCTAAGGAGTGTTTTCGGACGCTCAAATGAAGTATTTTAGATTCATGCTGTTAAGAACTTAGGAACTTTCTTTCAACCATCTGATTTGGGTAAATTTAATTCTGCAAGATTGTTTAAGTAGTAATGAACGTGGGAGAAGAGTGGAATAAAGCTTTAGCTGCTGATCAGTAATCATTATTTTTTAAGCTTGTACAATGGCAGTTGGGTGCTGCTTCTGTTCATAATTGAAGGATACATAATAATAATATGGAGAAGTTTGGAAGGTTTTATCAAGAATTGCATCAGCAATTTAGATATTGTATGCTTGTTGTGTGCTTTTGGCACCCACTGGTAGCCCAATTGATTTGGAAAGAATAAGTTTAAAGAATTAAATACATGCAGTATATTCTTACTATAGAAATTGATTATTTAAAAGAAAAGGGTATATAATTTAGTGGGACTGGTAATAGGTAATTTATCAAGTATTTGAGGATTTTTAGTTACGGTGTATAGCAATGGTAATTGGGATTAAATTTTTTTCCATATATATATAAACTTTGGGTTTGGTCATTTATGGGCTTGGGAATATATTAGATAAATTAAATTAGAAATAAGTACCCACTGGTAGTTCAATTGATTTGGAAAGAATAAGTTTAGAGAATTAAATACATGAAATATATTCTTTCTATTAGAAATTGATTGTTGAAAAAAAGGGTCTATAATTCAGTGGGACTAGTAATAGGTAATTTATCAAGTATTTGAGGATTTATAGTTACGGTGTATAGCATTGGTAATTGGGATTACATTTTTTTCCATATATATATAAACTTTGGGTTTGGTCATTTAAGGGCCTGGGAATATTTTAAATAAATCAAATTAGAAACTCGGAATATGTTAGATAAATTGAAATAGAAACGCACAATTGAGAAATTTGTTTAGATTCTTGATGGATAGGGGTTGGATCTTAAACATAATGAATCTTAGAGTGAAGATTTGCAATAATACATTATGATACCTTATCATGTCCTTTAAACCAATTGGGTCAAGTAATGGTGCAGTTGTTGTCAACATGAAATTGCACCTTGAATCGCAAACGTGCTGAAATGGCTAATCCTCTCTCCAGTTGAAACAATGGGATCTTCTCACGAGGGTGGGTGCCTCAATGGTGAGAAGAGAGAACACTGGTTCCCGTAAGATGTATCAATGAGGATTTCAACTTCTACGCTACAAACTACCTGGGAAAAAAGGAAGAAAGAACTTGCAAGGAAATCCTAGTTAAATGGTGATTCACCTAATTTGCTTGATCCACTCAAATCGAGCTTCTGAGAACACTGATTTAGACAAGGAAGAGGCAGAACTTCAACTCGAATTGATCAATACACAAGTATTTCACGAAAAGGTTTAATCTAATGATCTAGGCAAAAAATGTTTTTAACACAGAATGTGACCTGCATAAGTGACCAGCTAGTAACTAGGTACGAATCCAGATTTGACAAGAAGGAAAATCTTTCACTTAGGCAAATCTATAACAAAAGTACACTATACCAGCGACTGGAAATTGAAAAAACACAATCCTCTTCTTATTGATTTTGAAAAAGGTTATAACACAAACTTTGGCAGAAGTTTTCTTGCCAAAATAGGGATCATTTTTACAAGGCTGAAAAGCCATTAATATAGAAAACTTACAAAAGCCAAGAGGTGGCGTTTGAAAATAGAGAGGGAGTAAACTCAAATCAACTCAGTCTTTACAAAAGTCTATTTTGTCTTGCATGAAAATACTTTGCGTCGAAAAGGGCGGTGGCTAATTTTGGGAAGTCAAATTCTTATCATGCAAAAATGCTACACCCACGTCCAAATATGGACTTCCTCTTGCGCTGTTTGATCGTTTGAAAGTATGAGATAAACAAGAGCATGCATGAAATCCACGCCATGCTAAAATTAGAACTCCAATTGAAACGTTGGAAGCTAAGTTGGAACGTTTGAAAACACGAGTTGATCCGGAGATGAGCTTGACTTCAACAACCAGTCAACTGAAGCTTTGACCAGTCAATCAAAAATAGCCTTTGCTTGCATGGATTTTCCTTTTATTTTTGGTTTGCCTGTTCGTGTCTATTTTCCGCGGAGTTCTATTTTCTGTCCAAGTGCAATTATTCCTTCAGAATTCTATCTTGCCTTTGTTTTTTTTATTATTTCCTTTCGGAATTCTGTTGGCTTCTCTTTCGGATTTTTTCCTTTCTTGCGGATTTTATTACCTGGCTTTACCTTCACTGCATTTCCTTCAAAATTCTTGTTGACCTCTCTTTGGATTTCCTTCGGATTATCCCCTGTTGACTCATCTTTTTCATGTTGACTTTATGTTCACCCCCTATTTCTTTTGGGATTCTTTGCTGTCTCATTTCCTCGGACTTTTTGTCTTTACCTTTGTTTCGTTCTTTTTTCTTTGGAATTTTCATTCCCTGCCCCTCGGAATTTTATGTTATCTCCCTTGGCTTTGTCATTTCCTTTTTTGCAGATTTCTTGTCAAGCCCCACGGATTATTATGTTTGCAATTTTTTCGAAGGAATTCCTTTGGACTTTTTGTCCGAAGGATGTCCTCCCACAAACTTCCTTTTGCCTTTGCTTATATTTTCTTCGGGTTTTATGTCTTTCAATTTCCTTCGGACTTTTATCTTAAGGCACTTGGGCTTTTTGGAGGGCACCCGAGCTTTTTGGAAATGTCCTTTTCGAAGGGTACATTGCCCTTTGGATTTTTTAATTTGTCCTTTGAACTTTTTCGAAGGAATTTCTTTGGGGTTTTTGTCTGAGTCTTTTTGTTTGTTCTTCAATGTCTGCAACTTCGGATTCTTCACTGCTTGTTACTTATAAAGAGAGATAAGTAATTCACCCTGAGAAACCCGAAATGCACTACCCTGAGTAATTCGAGTTTTTAAACCCAAATTACTTCTACTGATAAAACTTTCATAAACAAAGCACTTCTCAAAACTCTATTTGTACTGTCAAGAGTAATTTAGGTTTTCCAACCCGGATTACTTTTGCTGATAAAACTTTCATAACCAAAGCACTTCTCAAAACCTGATTTGCACTGTCAAGAGTAATTCGGGTTTTCTAACCCGGATTACTTCTGCTGAGGGGTTTCAATTGCTGATTACTCATAAAGTGAAATAAGTTGTCTCTCTTGAAAAACTTGTAGACTTCTCCTTTTAAAAACCCGAAGTCTTCTGCTTTGTAAAACCTGAAGTCTTGTTTGAATGCCCACCCTCTCACACTTGGGCAAAATTTTGGTATGTAGGCCAAAAAATGGCCAATAGCAGCAAAGCTAAAAAGAGAGAATTATCCTTCCTTGGTTATGAAAATTCCTAATAGAAATTAAGTTTTTTTTTTGGGTAGTGTGTTCATTGAACATTGTGAGGTGTTATATTAATGGTGGATAAGTCTTTATATAGAAATATTTATTTAGTTGCAAGGGTTTTAATTAAAATGGTAATTAACCCTAAAATCTAGATTAAAGGGAAACTAGGGTTAAAAAGGTAGAGATAGCCTAAGGCACAAGGATGGTAGACTATCTTTAAAACATGCCAATTGTTTGCGAAACTTAGAGATAACATATGCTGAATTTATTATGTTAAGATATGTTAAAATTAGAAAGTACATCTATGCTAGATATTGCAATGATAATGAAAACAATATACCTAGCTGGTTTTGATGCTAATATAGATCTAGATCTAGAATAGACAGAAAGTAGAATGGATATGGGTTTTGAAATAATCGCCTGATTCTAAAAAATGTATCTTTGTAGCCACAGATACTTGCGTCTACTGGGGACGGTTGCATTGATGTTGTTGTCTAACTCGGACATAGGTGTTTAGTATGGAATACCTGTTTAAACTGGATGCGACCACCTAGATGCTTTTGGATTATGTGTTGCTTTTGTTCCAGTGCATTTAGATCTGGGTCATGCACTATCACTTCCTGTCAAATAACAAAACTCTAGTTCTTTATCTTCATAATCACTGTGGGAAAAATGAGTTGGTGGGCACATGGTGTCAAGCTGTCTCAAAGACCTCTCTGTCAATGAGCGCTGCTTACATAGCCAATACTTCGAAGAGGGCCTCAGACTTATGTAGTTCTCCCCTACGTGTTGGCTTGTGTGTTGATCATGCAATGTGTGATAAGTAAGTACAACGGTGATTTAGTTTGTAACTTCGTAAATGTGGCTCATGGAATGCTCCTTCAGTACTTCAGACCTGTAGATGTGGTCCTTATGATTGATATGGAAATAAGAGAAGATAAGGAAGCTTTGCTCACTTTAGTGCTTGATAGAATATTTTTGGTAAGTTGCCTTGTGAGTTACCAGGTTTTCTCAGGTGAGAAATGAATGAGGATTGATCTTATATTTATACCAATCATTTTGGAGAATATCTCACTTTAAAGCATTTGGACGGTCCACAAGAATTCGTTTCGTTTGTAAATTGGATGACTTTAGGGCACTAGACACTTGCGTTGGGATATGACACTTGCGTCGACATATGTGTCTGACTAGGACGCAAGTGTCTAGGCAGTTAGAAAACAGGGGCAGTTTCAAACACTGTAGAGATGGAAATTAAGCAGGTTTATAGCATTTTGGGCAAGATATAAGGTCCGAGTCATTAAAATAACATTGGTCGGACTAAGAGATAAGAAATTAGGCACAAAGAGAGTGTATGCGAGTCTTTTGGCAGTAAAAAAATTTAGAAGTTGAAGGTACATCCATGGTATATATTTATCAAATGTACAAGACTGAGGTGCTATATAATTCTTAAATAGTGTCTACATTTGCCCCCGCTTTAATATATTAATAAAATTGTTAGTCTAAAGGAAAATAAATTCATACTTGGGTGTACTTGAGTCCAACTTGAGTGCTTTGTTGGTGACTAATCTGCAACCAAGAGCATGTTACAATATATAATCAATGCATATAATCTGAAATTGAAAGCAATGAAATGATTGAAATTGAAAGAGAGCAAGGTTTATGAGTACACTTGTGCATTGATGCAACCGTTTTGCCGTTTGGTAATTTGATTTCAAAGATATATCATTGTGAATCATTGAAATTGAGATTAGGACAAATATTAATTTGGAAAGAACATATATTTAAAGAGATAGAGAGATGGATTGGAGGACACATGCCTTCAACCTTGGAGAAAAGATGAGTTGTCAATCGACAGTTGAGATTAGCTAAACCGTGCAATCCAATCATACTTATAACGTGATGAGTGTGAATAAATCAAGTGAACTCGCTATAAATCTGGTGAGGCAGGATGATGTAATCAAGCCCAACCTATAAACTTGGTAAGATTGAGTGATTTAATCACTTCAACCATACCAAAAAACGAATCATCTACTATAGTAGATTGGTTCAATATAGTCCGTAAAAGTCCAACTTGGTGGGTGATGACATTCCCTGAAAGTGTTTGGAATCTGAAACTGATTTGAATTGGTAATAGTAGGCTTACACTACATAGCATATGCACCTTAGGTATGTCTAATGTTGAAACTGTGTATAATAATGATACCAATGTATAGAATTCTACCATAAATGTGTATCTTAAATCATATAACTGTGCAATTTGGCCAATTTGAAAGTAAGTGTGGAGAACATGTTTCCAAAACATGCCCCCACTATAATCTGAAATTGCAAACCAATATAAGTGTGGAGAACATTTTTTCAAAACGTACCCCCATTGCAATCTGAATCTCAGAATTGGTGTAAGTGCCAATGTGGAGGACATGTTTTTAAAACATGTCCCCACTGTAATATGGGTATGTTGAATAATGAATACGTGTGGAGAACATGTTTCCAAAACATGCCCCCACTGAATTTAAAACTATGACAAATGTGGAGAACATGTTTTCAAAACATGCCCCCATTGCAATCTGAATTTGAGAACTGGTGTAAGTACCAATGTGGAGGACATGTTTCCGAAACATGTCCTCACTATAATTTGGGTATGTTGAATATTGAATAAGTGTGAATAACATGTTTGCAAAATATGTCCCCATTGAATCTGAAACTGTGACAAATGTGGAAAACATGTTTTCAGAAGATGCCCCCATTGCAATATGAATCTGTGAAGCAATGTGGAAGTCATGCCTCCATGGCATGCCCCCACTGATGTGGCCCTTTTTTTGAGGTGAGGAAAAGTAGTAACTTGTTATCTTACTTCAAAAGGATAAGATAACCATGTAAACTATGAATGTACCATGTAGCATACAGAGGGAACATGTCGAGGTAGATATATCATTGAAGTACGAAGAATGTGATCACACCAAGTCCTGAGATGTATGAGGTAGATCATGGCAACGTCTAGATAGTAATAGTACAAGTTCAACAAGCAAACAAACACACACATGAGCACTCAAAAAATAAATCAAGAGATAGGTCCAAGGGGACTGCAAACAAGGGGCATGTTCAAATGCCACACAAACGAAAGGACATGACTTAGTCAAATGTTCACAAAAGCAAGAATGACATTTCAAATGTCAGCACATAACAATGACATGTTCAAATGTCAAAGAGACAAACAAAGGCATGGGGACCGCAAATAATGGAGCATATTCAAATGCTCAAACAAGCAAGACAATAACAAGATAAAACACTCAACAAAGTGCATGAATGAAGGCATAAGCAACCAACATAAACATAGCATACAGTCCTTGGATATATGCGTTAGCAAAAAATGTTAAGTATATAGTATATCAACTACACTTCAAAAGATATAAGAATGGATAAAGGCATGTGTAAGTACATATATGAACTCAAACATGATAATGTAGAGTGACCATAGAATGATATAATTTAGATGTATCGTGATCATAAAGGTGGATGCCCCTAACGTCTTCGTGATGTGAGTAGAGGGAAAACCCAACATTCAAAATTGCATAGATCATATATCCGTGTATGTTTGTATCACACGCAAAAGATACGAACATACACAAAGGCACAGGGGTTTCAAACAATGGAGCATATTCAAATGCTCAAACAATCAAGACAATAGAAAGACAAAACACTCAAGGTGCATGAATGAAGGCATAATCAACCAACATAAACATAGCATATTAGTTCTTGGATATATGTGTTAGCAGAAAACTTTAAGTATATAGCATATTGACTACACGTTGAAAGATATAAGCATGTATAAAGGCATGTGTAAGTACATATATGAATTCAAACATGATAATGTAGAGTGACCATAGAATGATATAATCTAGATGTATCGTGATCATAGAGGTGGATGCCCTCAACGTCTTGGTGACGTGAGTAGAGGGAAAGCCCAATGTTCAAAAGTGCTTAAATTATGTATCTGTGAATGACTATATCACATTCAAAAGATGTGTGAAACACATGTATATAAGAAATATTGATATGCCATCTACCAACATGGAACCAACAACATATATGTCAAGGAGCTAATAGACCATGTAAATGCTAAACATATTTTTGGATTTTTGAAGTTATTTTTATTTTATTTCTTTTTGTATTTTTGGAATATGTGAAAGGAAAAGACTATTCTATGATCACATCCAAAGGATGCTCATAGGCATCTCCCCACTGTGAACCTGGTGTAATAAACTGGTGATGCCGTCGAGAAGCATGTATAGGTGCAATATTTGTCATTGTAGTATCTGTGATGCTCTGTGTATGTAAAATATGACTTTGTGGTTGTGAAATAGAAATAGTAGAAGGGGTTCGTGGAACCCATCGTTGAGTGCTCTATGTTTTCTTTGGAACAACAGTAATAGGAACATGTGTAGGTGCTCTGGATATTTGAACATGGTGCATAGTAGATAATGATTCCATTGAACCTATTGTGGATCTCTGGTGCAATGGTCTTTCAAGTACTGGCTGCCTGGTAAAGGGAATTGCTTGTTGCTTACCCTTTCGTGGAAGATTAACCTTATGAGGTTTGATACATAATTTCCTAGGTTTAAATTTCTCTTGCTCAAGAGGATGTTCATATGGAAGTTTGGGAACTGTAATTCACCAAGAACCTGTTGTGAGGTCCCATCAAATGCTCTAACTGATCTGGTCAAAGGATGTAAATCATGATTTGTATAATCCAAATGCGTAAGTAATGTCATTGTACAAACGTTCTCGCTTGCACCATTGTCAATCATCATTGTGTATAGGCTGGTGGTTAAGATATACTCGAATGAATAAGGAATGAAGATCAGAGCTATCATCCCTAATCTCATTGTCATCGAAAGTAACGAAGGGTCTCTGAACCACAGGAGGTGTATGCCGCGTATAGATACTAATAATCTCATCCAGTGGGTGCTCATGATGAGATGGAGGGTGCACATTATATGCCATTTGCACTTCTGGATCCTTTTTTGAATGATCTTGTAAAGGATTGTTAAATATTGTCTGTTTCTGGTGGTCACTAGGTTGTGAACTTGATACCTTTGGAGGATCATCAAATTTAATCTTTTGGTTATCGATGAGATCTTGGATTTTATGTTTCAAGGTAAAATATCTGTTCGTAGAATGCCTAGAGCCTTAGTGATAGTCACAATAAGCACTCGCATCATACCCTTTGGGTAGAGGTCTACTCATATCAATCTCTATAAGATGGAGAGATATGAGGTGACACTCTACAAGCCATGGGAGTAATGAAGCGGGAGGTTTAGGTAAGCATGTAAACTATCTTTGTGGTGCATTGGATAAGACAAGCCAATTAGGTTGCTGTGACACTGCATTAACGGTGGTGGTGGTTTTCTTTTTAGGCTCAGGAGGTTTGACCTTATAACTTGGCTTGATAGTAAACTTGGTATTGGATGTAGATGTAGTCGGTGTGTTTGCAACATACTTAAGTTTGTTCAATGAGATAATTTTCATTTCACGATCGCGAACAATATTTGAACTCATCTTTGGATGAGGTAAGTCATCAAAAGATTTGAACTTTTTGAAAACAATGGACTTGTGTAAAGTGGAGCTAACAAACTTTGTTTGAAAATATCTTGAAGCTCTTTATCTGCCATATGATTGGTCATTTTAACTAACATATTCTTGCACCTCAAGATATGCTCATTAATTGGTTCATTGGTTCCTTGTTTGATCTTTGCAATTTGGGCATAGGAAACCTTTTTGGTAATGTTAATAGAGAAATGTGCCAAAAACTGATCTGCAAGGTTTTTGAAGGCGTTTACTGATTGAGTTGGTAAATCATAAAACCACTGTAAAACATAGTCTATTAAGCTCTTTGGAAATAATTTGGTCAAAAGTTTATTATTGGAGGCATTAACAAGGCATGTTGCATAAAAAGATCGGAGATGTTGTTCAGGATCACCCTTGCCATTATAAAATATGAACTTAGGTGCAACAAAACCAGTTGGCAAGGAGTGCAATGATATCTTTGGTGCAAGAGGATTATGCTACACTTTTTGTGAATCAATAACATATAGATATTTCATAGAATTTTCTTTAATATTTGTAACATTAGTTTGCAAATTTTTTATAGTTTGGACAAGAGCTTGCACCTCTTAGTCTTTTAGGTTGGACATTTGAGAAGTCACCAAAGGAGGTGTACACCTAGGAGGGGTAAATATAGGCATTGAAACCAGTATTTGAGATGAAGCATTCAGGTTTCCCATGTAAGAAGTGGCAATAGTTTTTTCAGGGAACAAAGGTTGAAATACATATCCCGTGCCCCCATTAGAAGTATGAAGCAATAATGTGCTCAAGGGGAAGGTTGTTGGCATAGAGGGATGATCCGTAGCTCTAATAGCATGATCAATAGATGAACTTGCTTGTGCATCTATGCTTTTTGCTTTTTTAGTTTCAAAAATGGTTCTTAGGATTTCATCAAGATTTTCAGGGTTTTGACAAATACGCTCACGAAACAATGCAACTGCTTGCACTTGCTCGTGATCTATTTTCTCATGTTCATTTGTTTCATTAGACTCATGGTTTTCATTATCAGAATCTTCTTCTATGAGAAGCTCATCAATATGCTTTTCATTCTCAATATTTGTATCATCATGGACCATAGGATTAGGGCCTTCATTAGTTTGAGACATCGTAGGTGGTAGGAAAGGAAGCTTAATGTGATCAATAGGCACACCTCCCAATTTAGGGCTATGCCTAGGTTGGATGCAAAATAATATAAGATAAAATAAAATAGTATAGCTTTTTGAAACTCTAGTTGACTGAAAACTTTAGGAATTAAAAAAAATTGCATTCATATGAGTCGGGTTCACCGATTAAGGAGAATCTAGGGTAAAAGGGGTAGAGATAGCCTAGGGCACAAGGATGGTAGATCTCTAAAGCAGATCAATTGTTTGTGAAACTTGGTTAGAACATATATTGAATTTATTATGCTGAGATATGTTAAAAGAAAGTACAACTATGCTAGATATTGCAATGATAATGTAAACAATATATTTAATTGGTTTTGATACTAATACAAATTTGGATTTAGAACAGGGATAAAGTAGATTGGATTCGGATTCTGGAATAGCTACTTGATTCTGAAAAATATATCTCTGTAGCCACGGACGCTTGCGTCTACCAGGGATAGTTGCATTGATTTTACTATCTGACTCGGATGTAGGTGTCCAGTATGGAATACTTGCTAAAACTAGATGCAATCACCTGGATGCTTCTGGGTTCTGTGTTGCTTTCGCTCTGGTGCATTCAAATCTGGATCATGGATTGTCGCTCCTTGTCATATAGCAAAACTCTAGTTCTTCATCTTCATAGTCGCTGTGGAAAAAATGTGTTAGTGGGCACATGGTGTCGAGCTGTCCCAAAGACTCCTCTATCAATGAGCATTGCCTACATAGCCAATACTCCGAAGAGGGCCTCAGACTTATGTAGTTCTTCCCTAGGTGTTGGCTTGTGTATGGATCATGCAAGGTGTGATAAACAAGTACAACAATGACCTAGCTTGTAACTTGTCAAATGTGGTTCATGGAATGCTCTTTTAATACTTCAGACCTATAGATGTGTTGCCCCTATGATTGATATGGAAATAGGAGAAGGTAGGGAAGTTTTGCTCACTTGAGTGCTCGAGAGAATGCTTTTGGTAAGTTGCCTTGTGAGTTACTAGGTTTTTTTAGGTGAGGAATGAATAAGGTTGATCTTATATTTATACCAATCCTTTTGGAGAATATCTCGCAATAAAGCACTTCGGTCGACCATAGGAATATGTTTCGTTTGTAAATTGAATGACTTTAGGGCACCGGACACTTGTGTTGGGATATGACACTTGCGTCAACGTATGTGTCTGACTGAGACGCAAGTGTTATGGTAGTTAAAAAACAGGGGCAGGTCTAGAACTTGCAAAGATGGAATATAAGTAGGTTTATAGCATTCTGGGCAAGATAGAAGGTTTGAGTCATTAGAGAAACATTGGTTGGACTAAGAGATAAGTAATCAGGGATAGAGAGATAAGGAGTATGCGAGCCTTTTGGCAACGGGAAAGGTCTAAAAGTTGAAGGTACATCTATGATATGTATTTGCCAAGTGTACAAAATTGAGGTGCTATATAATTCATAAATAGTTTTTACAAATGGCCAGGTTTAGTTAATGATGATAGTCATTTAATAATTATGTAGCAGACTATAGATATTAATTTGGTTTCTAAACTTTGTAAGTTATGCCAATCAGGGATGTTGAAGTGATGATGTAGGTAAGAATAGGGGATATTACTTGGAAGTGTTAAGATGGCTATTTATTTTGATTTTTATCTCTTATGTTAAATATTCTTTCAATTTGATTAAGAGGTATTTTAAATGTTAGTTTGGTAGACTAAACATCACCTTTAGCTCAGTCAGAGGGATATGTAATTAGTAAAGTGGAATTTTGAAAACCTCAAGTCAAGCAAGAACTTGTTCATCGTTTCATATCAAACCTTCTTTAAAACCAAAGAAGAGTTGTCAAAATTAAAAAAAAACCCTTCAGGATATTAGATTTAAATTTCCTTGCAAAAAAAATTAAAGGCAATCTTGATGTCTATTTGATGGACTTTTTCATATAAGCATAAAAGACATGATTGGGTATGAAGGTGATAATGCAATGTATCGCTTTTTCAATCCAAAAGAGGAAGAAGTTATTAGGAGTTAAGATATTATCTTTGATGAAGTAGTCATATTAAGGAATTATATGAATGGTCTGGTTCAAAGAATCAAAATCTACCCCAATATATGATTTCAGAAATAATATATGTATTGATGAAAATGACAATGATAGCATATGTATGTTTTGACTAAACTTATTTTGACAACAGAATTCAAATATTGAATAAAAATGTAACACCTCGCATGTTGTGCAGCCGTCTTCCTTGTAAAATTCTGGTTATTAGAAGTAAGTGATGATTTTATATGTGTGATGCACAATAAGGAACTCTAATCCTAGTGGCTATTTGACTCCACGACCCTCCTTAAAATTAGCTTGTATTCGTATTTGGGTTCCCTTGCCTTGTGGTAATTACCAAAAATGTACGTGGAAAATAATGTTGTTTGGATAATGGCTATCCGTGTAGGTCTTCTAGAGACAATTCAATTCTCGTATGTTGCCTTATAAGTAGCACCTAAGACACGCCACTCCCACCTTACTGTGTCTAATTTATGTTTCCTTTATGGTTAGAACATTATAAATGTATTATACACATGGAAATATTAGATTAAATCCTAAGTTTATTAAATCGAAAACAATGATAAATAAGAAGGTTATGTTTATCTTTATGTGATAAATTGTGCAAACCCCCATTTTAATTAAAAATATTTAGTGCTTAAATTTACTCGAGATAGCTATAATAAGCTCAAGCTACTAGGAGGCTCTTGCTCTTCTAGGGGTTTTAATGCCATGTTTTGATTCTATGTTAGGACAGCTAGTCTTAAAAATATTTTTATTCTTTCAAAATTATCAAGATTCCAGCAGTGAAAGTCCTTAGATCTAACATTACTTGAAGGTGAAGAAAATATATAATTCTGGTTTTAAACAAGTATTATGTTGACTAATCTAATTGTTAATTTTAAATAGTAGAAATGGCCATAGGTTAGTATTTCATTTGGAAGGCATGCCAACTAAATAATAAGTAGTTGCTATATTCCTTGTATACATTTAAGTATAGTTTATATTGCAAGCAGAAAAAGTAGACCATGGTTTTGTGAGCATGGACGATGTTATCTTGTTGCTATAATTATTTTATGCGATGCTAAATAAACATGTTATAAGTTGACAAGTATGGGCAGGATTTAGCCCACACGCAAGGAAATAAGTCCAACATAATTGGAAGTCTTGTAATAGTTGTTGGAAATATTGTCATTGATGTCAAAGGGTAATCGTGAATCTGATTGATAGCAAAATTTTTCGATACAAGAATTAAATTAAATAAAGAATATTTAATTTGATTGAGGCAATTAATCGTGCAAATAACGGTCATATCTTTGCGTGGAATCGAAGATAAATTGACTATGTCTAACGGGCTTAAAGAGATGATTATGGCGAAGGTTTCAAAGCAGTTTTGAAGGCTAAAATGGTCCTCAACCTTGGCCGACTTGATTTGAAGGAGTTGTTACCGTTTGAATGGAACTTTTTGTTTGAAGAGTCACAACCTTAATTTGTGGCTTTTTGTGGGTTATAAATAAGTGCATAGTGAGTGGCAAATTTGGAAGTTCGAAAGTGGAAGAAATAAAAGAAGAGCATAAATTTTTGAAAGCAAAATTTTGTGAGAATATTGAAAGGAAAAACCAGCAAGTATATGGCAGAGCATAGCAGCGAAAACACTCAAGTGTAGATCGAATCGAAAGGAGATAAAACAATGTTCTATCATTCGTTGTGTTAGCAACAAATCAGAGATAGAAGAGTGGTATTTGTGAGAAGGTTGGTGCTTTCGCTTTGAAGAGATTGGTGTCTCTTGTTGAGTTGGTGCTCGGCGAAAGGGGTTGGTGCTCTTGTAGGTTGGTGCCTACAAAATTGTATTTGGGGTTGGTGCTCCAGTAGGTTGGTGCCTATGAATATTTATATTGAGAAAGATTTCTCCGTGGTTTTCTCCCAAAAGGGTTTCCATGTATATCTGGTGTCACTTTGCATTGTGTTATCTTGTGTTGTGATTTGATTGCTTTGAATATCTTAATTGGAATAAGTGATTAAGTGTTAGAAAATAATATATAATACTGATTCACCCCCCTCTCAGTATTACCTTGTGCTCAACAATTGGTATCAGAGCAGGTTCCTTCAGATATAGCTTAACCATTAGAAGGTAGATTGTACAAGTGGCTGGATCACAAGTTCATGACGAATTTTTCACTAACAAGGCACCGTTGTTTGATGGCACAAATTATGCCTTCCGGAGCATAAGAATGAAGACATATCTAATGGCTCTTGGGTTCGATATTTGGCAAGCAATAGTAACCGGTTACCAAACGCCACAAACGCCACCAACATACGCTATTGGAAAGAAGGCTAGCAAGAACAATGCTAAAGCAATAAATGCCATTCTATGTGGCCTTTCAAAATTGTAATTCGTAAAAGTCATGCAATGTGATTCTGCAAGAGAGATATGAGAAAAACTTAAAAACTATCTATGAGGGTGATAGCAAGGTAAGACAAGCAAAACTCCAAACTCATAGGAGACAATTTGAGAATTTAAAGATGAAGAGAACATTGCAGGATACCTGCTCCGGGTTGATGAAATAGTCAATGTTATTCGAGGACTTGGAGAAATGGTAGAAGAGTCTACAATCGTCAAAAAGGTGCTGAGATCTTTACCGTTGAGGTTTGATGCGAAAGTCTTTGCGGTTGAAGAAATGAAAGATCTGGATAAATTAAAGATGGACAAGTTGTGCGGAATCCTCACAACATATGAAATGAGGACTGAATCCGAAAGACCATAAAATGGAGAAGCAACATTCAAAACATCAAAGAAGGAGAAAGTCAAGGAACTTGAGCCAAGCGATAGCTCAGGTAGTGAAGTAGATGAAAAGGAGGCTCTATTCATTCGAACGCTGAAGAAAGGCTCGGGCAAATATAAAGGTAAGTTACCACTTAAATGTTTTAATTGCGGTAAGATTGGTCATTTTGCAGCTAAGTGCCAGATAAAGACAATAGTGATGAAGAGGAGAGCAAACCAAAATTCAAGAAGGGATTCAAGCTAAATATAGACGAAGAGATTTGAGAAACAAAAGAAAAGCTTATACTCTAGGAGGAACTATAGCTCATTTGAGGAAAGTGGAGCTAGTGATTCTGACAATGATGATGAGGAAACATTGTTCATAACCATAGAAGACAATGCTTCCCTAAGAAGAAACAACTTGGAGGATGAAGAAGACGAAGGCGAGAAAAATCTCGAAGAAGAGCTTATCTATGCCTTAGGAGACATAAAAGATCTTAAGAAAAAAACATGAAACAAAAGTTTCTGATTCATAAATATGAAAAAGAGAGTCAGGACTCAGAAGCTAGAATATCACAAGGTCTTGAGGAATCAAAAAAGATAATTGTTGATCTAAAAGTCAAAATTGAAGAAGCAAAGAAAATTGAAGATGATCTAACAAATCAGCTAAAGAAGAAAGGAGAACACTGTGAAAGGTATGGATTTGAGATTGCTATTTTAAAAAGGGATTTAGAAAAGGCGAATTCTAAAATAACAAGTGACTTGAAATCTGAGAAAATCACTCAAATTTTGAGTAAGATTCTAGAGAGTCAAAGATCACCATCTAACAAGTCAGGCATTGGATATGAGAAAGAAAAAGAGAAAGCTAAGAGCTATGCTGTAACTCTTAAGGAACTTGTGAAAAAGGAGACCAAGAAGGAAGAAGGCTAGAATACAAAAACCAGCTCTATTAACAAAGAAAACAAAGGATAAAACTAAAGGAGACCACTTGCTCCAAGATATGCAAATAAAACCAGGTTTGGTAATTATTTTGATGGATATTGTTATTATTGCAATCGTTTTGGTCATAGGAAATTAGATTGTAGAAAGAGAGCCAAGGATATTGAAGTCAAGAGTAGAAACAAAGGAATCTATGGAGCTTCGAACGTGAGCTACAATTCGTTTGCTCCCCTATCAAACTTCGATGAAGAAGCTATAGTTTGTTACAAATGCAACAACTATGGACATATAACATGCTATTGTAGAAGTGTTTTCGAATCTGTAAGACAAGATCAGAAGTTCAAGGCTCCAATGATAAAGAAAAGTGAACCAACAAACACTTGGAAGAAGAAGCAAGAAGAATCCATGATCGTCCAAACAACATTCCATGCTCGAGATGAAGGGCAACAATGGTTCATTGATAGTGGATGTTCAATACGCATGACTGGAGATAAAAACAAATTTATCTTGTCAAAAAAGGTCAATGAAGGCACGGTGAAGTTTGGAGACAACACTACAGCCAAAATAACAGGAAAATGTATGCTTAGTCTCGATAATGGAAGAACCAAAACAGAGAATGTGTTATATGTGGAAGGGTTAAAACATAATCTTCTAAGTGTGAGCCAAATGTGTGATCAAGGACACACACCCAAGTTCTTTGCTGAAGGTTGCGAGATCAAAAAAAGAGACACGAGAGAGCTAATTGCAGATGCTTACAAGACAACAAACAATCTATACATGCCTACAGATGTCAAATGAGAGAAGTGTTGTCTGAGTCAAGTTGAAGAAAGTTGGCTATGGCACAGAAGAATGGGCCATATAAATTTTGATAACCTTGTGAATATTAGCAAGAAGCAAGCTATAAGGGACATTCCAAAGATAACAAAGCCATCAAGCACACTTTGTAAGCAATGCCAACATGGGAAGCGGACTAGGACAAGATTTAGAACGAAGGAATATTCCACCACAAAAAAATTAGAGCTCATTCATATAGATCTGTGTGGATCCACCCGAAAGCAAAGTATACAAGGTGAGAGGTATTTTATGTTGCTAATTGATGATTACACTAGAATGACATGGGTTGCGTTTCTGAAAGAACAGTATGAGGCCTTTAGCAAATTCAAAGCATTTAAAACATTAATTGAAAATGAAACTAGTTTAAGGATCAAATGCTTAAGGTTAGATAGAGGAGGTGAGTTCATGTCAAATGAATTCATTGAGTATTGTGAAGACCATGGGATAAAAACACAGTACTCAGCTACAAGAACCCCACAATGTAATGGGGTAGTAAAACGAAAGAACATGACTGTCCAAGAAATGGCTAGGACAATGCTGAACGAATCCAAGTTATCAGACAAATATTGGAGAGAAGTAATCTACACAGCTGTATATAT
This sequence comes from Torreya grandis, assembly GCA_037957365.1. NCBI lineage: Eukaryota > Viridiplantae > Streptophyta > Pinopsida > Cupressales > Taxaceae > Torreya > Torreya grandis. Next base: position 180,949 of record JARHVA010001852.1, on the reverse strand, counting down.
CCTAAATAGGGGGCATATCAGAGTCAACAATGACAAGACCCCATATGAGTTATAAGTGTTTTATTAAGAGGACTGAAGATGATGTAGGGAAATTTGACTTAAGAGCCAACGAAGGAATTTTTTTGAGATATTCCACCAAAAGCAAGGCCTACAAATGCTACAAGAGAACACAAACTATTGTAGAAAGTGCCAGTGTTAGAGTAGATGAAACTGGAACTTAGAAGGCAAGTGATCCATTAGATGAACTAGATATCATTGAAGAAGAAAATGTTGAAGTAGAGAAGATGGATGAAGATGAATGGCAAGACACCAAGGCACCATCTCGTTTCGTTCAGAAAAAGCATGCTGAAAGCGAAATCATTGGTAATATAGACGCTGGAGTACAAACTAGAAGGATTGTAAGAAATTCTGAACAAGTAAATTTTTCTTTGTTATCTAAAATACAGCCTAAGAATTTTTCAGAAGCGAGCCATGATGAATATTAGGTAAAAACAATGGAAGAAGAGCTAAACCAAATTGAGAAGAATGAGACGTGGGAGTTGGTACCCAGACCGAAGGTCAAAATATGATCGGCACCAAATGGGTATACAGGAACAAACTAAATAAGGATGGTCAAGTGATGCGAAATAAGGCTCCATTGGTATGCAAAGGATATGCTCAAATTGAAGGTATTGACTTTGAAGAAACCTTCGCTCCCATGGCAAGATTAGAGGCAATCAAAATGTTTCTTGCCTATGCTGTTTTCAAGCACTTCAAGGTATATCAAATGAATGTAAAATCTGGTTTTTTGAATGGTAAATTAGAAGAGGAAGTGTACATTGAGCAGCGAGAAGGATTCCTTCTATCAGAAAATAGCAAATATGTATGCAAATTGAAGAAAGTCTTGTATGGATTGAAGCAAGCCCCCAGAGCTTGCTATTCAAGACTTGACAAGTATCTACAAGACTAGGGATTCAAGAGAGGATTTGCCAACAACAATTTGTACATCAAAACTGAAGGTGAGCATCAGTTAATTGTTGTAGTTTATGTTGATGATATAATCTTTGGAGGACATAGTGAGAAACTGTCCAAAGGATTCGCTAAAGACATGCAAAAAGAATTTGAGATGTCCATGCTTGGTGAGCTATCATTCTTGGATTGCAAATATCTCAGTGTAGTAAAGGAATATTCATCTCTCAGACCAAATATGCTAAAGAAATGTTGAAATTTCGAATGGAAAAATGTGCACCGGTTGGCATGCCTATGGCTACAGGAAACAAGTTGAGTAAGGATGATGAATCGCCGAATACAGTTCAGTCCCTCTATAGATCAATGATTGACAGTCTTTTGTACATAACAGCATCTAGGCTGGATATCATGCAAGCAGTGGGCATGGTAGCACGCTATCAGGCAGCTCCTAAAGAACACATGTGCAAGCGGTGAAGCGAATATTTAGATATCTAGAGGGACCTTGGACTATGGATTGTGGTATCCTACAGGGAAGGATTTCACTTTGGTAGCATATACAGACTCAGACTGGGTAGGATGCCTAGATGATAGAAAAAGCACAAGCGAAGGAGCATTTTTCCTTGGAGATAGCCTAGTGTCTTGGCTAAGTAAAAAGCATAATTTAGTTTCCTTATCCAGAGCAGAGGCAGAGTACATAGCGGCAGTATTGTGTTGCACTCAGATTCTTTGGATGAAGCAGACCCTTAAAGACATCAAGGTAGAATATGATCATCCAATTTCAATATATTGCGACAATACCAGTGCTATTAGCATCTCAAAGAATCTAGTGATGCATTCCAGAAAAAAAACACATTCCAATCAGATACCTTTTCCTGAGAGAACAAGTTGCAGAACAACAAGTAAAATTGGAATATATTGCCACCACAGAGCAGACAACAGACATTTTTACGAAGCCACTTCCAAAGGACACATTTGAATACCTACGTGAGAAGTTCGAAGTAATCTCTTCCGCTTCCTACCACTGAAAGGAAGTATTGATTAAGGGGGAACTAAGCATTGCATTGCATTACGTTAAAGGGGGAGAAGTGCGAACAGAAAGCAGTGGAACAGAAACAATTGATAAAGATACTCAACAAGGGCAAAGAGCCACTTCACAGAGCTACTCTTATAGTGAGCAGAACACAGGGCACACACAAAAGGGGTTCTACAATTTTCAGACAAGGATACGCTGTAATATCCCTTGACCAATCTAACCTCAAGTTGCTGATTAAAGCCTCGAGGAATATCGTCGAACACTTGTCTTGCAACTGTCTATGACTGATATGAATTTTCTGATGGTGTTTCTTGATTGAAAATGTATTTGTAACTCATTAAAAATACAACTAAATAATGCCCAATGTATGCAGTCGAAACTAAGATGAAATGCAGCTATGTTTTGATATTTTCCAATGCAAATAAATGACAACTCTATGCAAATGAGTAGCTACAGCAAGCTGACATTTCGTCATACACTTTGTATGCAACCTCTAATAGTTAGAGATGCATTGAAATTGCATGTAAATATCTCCTACAGCTCGTAGGCAATTTGACAAACACTTTGCATACTAATGTAGGACTGTAAATAAACATCTTCAGCGAAAGGCATAATTACAAACACTTGCCACACAAACTTCAGATTTAAACTCTTCACTTGGATATGCAATGAGCTGGTTACAAAGACTCAGGAAATCTGATTACAATAAGTATGAAGAACTGAATACAAATCATATGCAAATGCCAAGACTCTTGGCATTAACTAATGACATTATAATTCTGATATAAAATGTGCATCTACAACTACCATAAGACAACCACCATTACAATGCCAAAATGACCAATTTCAATGATGCAAACTCAATGTAGAACCTGATACAATGAAGTGCCCTTGAGAAGAGATGTTGTGGCAGCCTTGCTATCTTGAAATGATTGTCTCAGCAAAAGCAATTGATTTCTCAAATACCCAGAATGATTTGATGCTTCAGTAGTACACAATGAGTAAATATCCATGTCTCACATAGGCTGTTTCAAACCCCATAACAACAGACTGATGTAAAATTGCAGAATTCAGAAAACCCTTCCAAAGACTGAAAATAAACTCTAATAAAAATATGTAAATCCTCCAATGTAGCACAGATTGTACTCTTGAAGTGAAGCCCACAATGAAGCAGTAATTCAGCTGATATTTCACAACCTCAAAATTGCATAATCAATTGGGAGTTTTCGTTCTCAATCGCTGACAAATGGCAGAACCCTAGCTGGACTCACCACCAAACAATCTTAAGTCAAATATCCAATTCCTCATGTCCAAGAATGAGCCCATAAGATCCTTTTATTCTTTTCTTGGGGAAGCTCACACACTTTCTTGTCAATGTGGGATAAAGGATATACTTTATATTTGCACTTTATTATAATATTATAATATAACATTAAAATATATAAAGTGCAAAACATAATGTCAAAACATAACATGAGGTTTCCCAAATTAGAAACATTTGTCATAACATAGTAGAACCTCCATATAATCACCAAATCTATGAAAGAAAGCCAACCGCTGATCCGGTAACTACCAAGAAGACCTCTAATCAAACCATATTAGCTTACAAGAGCCGGGAATAGACTAAACCCTCTGCGCACTGATGCTCATGAAAATGGGGACATTATGTAGGCCTCATGACATCTTGCTTACATTATTAGATAGGGAGATGATCACACTTTCTCCTGCTAATCATCATCCAACGCACTATTTGCACAGGGTACAAAATAAACCATATTGCAATTTTCACAAGATAAATGGACATTCAAATGATCATTGTTATGCACTTCGAGCCCGCATTGACCGGTATGTCAATCAAGGTATTATAGCATTTACATAGGGGGCACCGAGATCTTAGTCTTCACATTCTCCTAGATCACACTCCTCTACGACAGAGTTATCCCAGGGTGTTCCTTTCGAGGAACTATTGGTTACTCATCGTATGAGCCATGTGGTTTTTCGGACACCTAGTTATGAGTGATTCCGTGTACCGTAGCTTCAACAGAGATGGCAGCCAGTTTACAAAGATTAGAGTACATCATCAGTTCGAACACCAATAAAGATATATGGAAACAACTACAAAAATCAAAACACAACTTCAGTTCGTACACCAATCGAGATATATGGAAACAACTACAACGCTAAGGGCACGACATCAATTCAAACACCAATAAAGATATATGGAAACAATTACAAGGATCAAAACACAACATCAGTTCGTACACCGATCAAAATATTTGCCAAAGATCACAGAGCTCAGAGTACAGTTTCAACCCACCAACCAATCAAACTCTTTGCTACAAAGTCTGCACATCCAGCCACCAACAGTGTATCACACACTGTTTTAGTTTCAGAGTCTCCTACACCGACACAACATGAGCAGTATGGTCGTTGGTTCTCCATGCCCTCTGGGTTCAAATAGGGCATACTGCAGTCACATGATCTACATGCAGAAAACTTACAGGATACCAATATACATATACTAATAAATAACAAATCCAAACCTCTACACATGTACCTAAACATTCATAAACAAATAAAAATTCATTAGCTTTATTTTGATAAAACTAAATACCAATATCATCATTTTAAAACAAGCAAACCAATTAAACACATATCAACATACACAATATAACTAGATACCAATATACACAGTGCCAATATAATTAATGAATATCCATATATATAGCTCAAAGTATAGTTTTAATACAAGTATAGTCCATCACTCAATAATGCGGACATGGCCACTAGGACCAGCTCCCTCACTCTCACTCTTAAAACATATCCATGCTAGAAATGGAGGCTTCACTCTCCCTCCATGCCCTAGATTGACGACTATGTCTACTCTTTCTCTTGCGATACATACCCAACTCAGCCATACACTCTGCATGCTCTCGTTGAAAATGTATGTAGTCATCTACTATCTGACTATTGGCCCCATCTAGAGCATCTGGTGCAGGAATGGTCCGCCTATGCAACTCCGCACGTGCCTTATATCTATGAGTAGCCGCTTGTCTGTATGCTGCAGTATCTATTGCAGCTCGATCAAACAAATGGGCATAAACACGGGCAACATCGGTGGCCCTCTCTACTAATCCATCCTCCACGACATCATCGAAAATATGTCGTGTCAATACGTGAAGTGTCGAGTCGATGGTAGTCTCCCAGTACTCATCATCAGTTGAACATGCAAATGCCCATGAAATACATTAGATTCCTAATCAAATAAAAAGGTAACCAACTACACAAAATATGCAAACATACTATAACAACTTACCGTTGATAACCCTAAGGGGTTCCACCTCCAGTATATCCTTTGCGATAATCCCACCTCTCGAAAATAGAGGTGCCCATCTATGATCTCTCCACCGGGTTGTATAGGCATCAATCACTCCCATGTTATCTACATCTGGTATATCAATCTCAGGATCCCGCTATGTCAAGGGAATAGGAGCTAACTCAACATAAGATGGCCTCGGTCAACTACTTGGCCTTGTAGGAGCCCGAGAACTCCTTAGCCATACCATTGGTGTTGGGGGCACATCTTGAACTATGTTGAAGTGTCGCGTAAGCCACTTATACTGAAATCACCCATACACATTGACCCAACAGTCATGCAACCAACAACTCACTTGAATCCGTCTAAGTTGAATACCATCCTCCGGCCATCCCTCGTAGCCCCTGTAGGGCCTCTAGATAATGTCCCTAGTTGTTAAACTGTCCAACAAATACCGACACTGCATCATGCTCCTCTTGGGCATGCGACCCACCCAGTCCACCTCTCTGCAAATAACTGCAGATGAGCCCAACCATTCTGTAAAGGCAACAACAGCCTGCTCACTACTATGTGCTCATACGCCCAACAGTGTAGCAGTGTTGATGATCCAATCCCTCCACCACACATCTCAAACAAAATTGTGAGCTTGTTGTTATAGAGCTCCAAGAATGGCATTGTTGGCAATGATTATAAGTTTGGCTTTACACTTGTCAAGTATCAACATTCTTTGTGCATTGACATAATTGTAAAGAGTCAATTACTGTTGTCACACCTCTAACCTCTGACAAAATCCTTCTTTTCATTATGCTTTGAGGAACGCTCCATAGTAGGAGGAAACGTAAACGACAATGTAAATTTATTTAAATCCTTAACAATTTATGACAGTATACCCAAAATTTCACCTTGCATTTGACACAGTATAGTCATACAACCATCAAATTTAGCCCTTGGGTGTAGTGTGTATATTGGGTTTTGCCTCCTGCTACTGATTCTCTTTGCATTGTGCCTTTGGAATAAGTTAAGATTGGCATGGATGGCATTGGCATTGTGTGAGCATTATTGAAGCACTACAAATGTGCGTTGTTAATAAATCTACTTCTCCCATAGTGAATTACACCCACCACTTTTGTTCTCAAATAGTAAAAGTGGTTTTTTGCTTCCTTCTCTAACCTTGAACCGTCCTAGCTTATGTAAGGCGGCGTTGAATGCTCAATGGGAACTTAGGAGAGCAGTCCAAATCCCCAAGAGGACTTCAACAAGGAGATCCCCTCAGCCCATATCTATTTATAATTATGGAAGATACACTAAAAAGACTCATGGCTGAAGATGAAAATGGGCAAAATACACAAGCATTGTGCCATGGAAGGGGGCAACAAATACTCCAATATTCAGTTCACAGAGGAGACTGCTCATCTAAATTCACTCGAGATTTTCAGCATATCAACAAATTGATATAACAAATATCGAAAGGCTTCGCGACAACAGGTAAACAACAAGTCAATTTTTTTCTTTTTAAAATATCCTTACTCAAAGAAAATGTGAAATCCTTAGGATAATATTGTATTGAGAGAGCAAGCTTCCAGTGATATAACTAGGTTTTCCACTTAGTTGGAAGTCCATGGCAACTCTATAGGGTTCTACTATCACTAAATTGAAACTAAAGTTGACCCAATGGACAATCCTTTGGCTCACTTTTGTTGGCAAGATACAATTGGTATGGTATGATCTATATGCTTACGCTAGTGCATAGTTCTACTAGATTGAAAGAACTCTGATCATGATCCAAAGGACTTTTATTTAGAGAGGGGTTGAAGAATAGTTCAAGCATCCTTTGTTGGCTTGGTTGATTATAAAGATGGAGGACTAAACATAAAATACATTGACATTTTTGATAAAGCAATAATAATGAAATTGGCACAGAGTCTCATGAAGCTAGACAATTCTCCTTGGCAAGTAGTAATTAAAAAGTACCTAACCACCAACCGATCACCCTCCCTCCCATCTCCTCGAATGGTGATCCACTATAGGCTACTTGGAAACCTCAATTATTGGTAATAGCCCAACAACAAACAAACTAGAACACAAATTACATGGCAGGGACATAATAGTCAAAGCATCTTCTTGTGGTTTGATTGCTGGGGTGGAAAAAAGGCTTTCTCAAACCTATATACTAAGTCACAAGATTCGTCGAATTTTTACCTAAAAATTCGAAATTTGCCAGATTTATTGTTAAAACACAAAAAATCCGCCAAATTCATCTATTTTGGTATGGAAAAAACCTTGGGCGGGAAAAAAATACCCTTAGCGGAAAAATACTGCAAGGTTTTTGGTTTTCACATTGGAAAAAGGCAACTGTCGAGTTCGAAGTGGGGTTTGGCATGGCCATCACATCATGGAGGAGGGCCAAGGTGATTGCTTTGTGTTGTGTGTGTGTCGTCCCTTGCTTCAACGTGTTGTGAGCCTATGGAGGAGTGGTGTTCGTGATAGTTGTGGGTTGTTGTTTGTGACAAGTGTTGTGGCTGTTGCTATTGAGGATGTCGTTGTTGCTGCCTAGGACGTCGTTGTTGGCGCTGGTACGTGGTTGCCGGGAAGAAAAGCGAGCGTGAACAACATACAAGTAGGTTTTTTTTGGTTTGACTTTTAAAAAAAAAGTTAAAACAATTAACTTCGTAGTTTTTTTTTAAATATATATTTTTAATTCGTTTTCTACATTTTTAAATTTTTATTTTGTTTTACAAGTTTTTTTATTTTGTTTTCCGTTTATTTTGATTCATTTTAGCTTATTTATAATTATTTTAGTTTCTATTGTCTTTATTTATTTTTATTTTATTTTTCACTTAGTTTTATTTTTTGAATTTATATATAATTATTTTAATTTTAATTTAGCTTTTTATTTATTTTTATATATATATATAATATAACTATTTTAATTTTATATTCATTTTATTCTGTTTTTTATTTTTTTCAAAAATTGATTTAATTTAATTTAATTTTTTCTTTTTATAATCTTTTAATTTTTTTAATTTTATTTTTAATATTATTTTTTAATTTCTTTTTAATTTTACTTTCATATGTTTAACATTTTTTTGAATATAATATTTTTTATTTTTTAGTCTTTTAAAAAAGTTTATTTATTTTTAATATTATTTTTTATTTGTTCGCTATTGATGATATAGAACTTTTTTCTTGTAACAAGTAGCCTTTAAGGTGAAGTGGATGCGTTTGTAGCTGAGCGACCTAGGTTCAAATACCATCAGCGATCAGGGTACCCATAGTAGGGGACATATAATTCGCTGAATGGCTTAGTGGAGGTACGGGGACGGGAACCCCTAATTGTGATTTGAATTGGTTGTGGGCCCGCCAATCCCACATTAACATGTATCAAAAAAATAACGTAGCCTTTAAGGCTATAGGATATAGTTAGTATGAAGTTTAAGAACTTAATATTACATTCTTTTAGATTACGAGACATTTAGTTTTTCAAAAAGTATATTTAATATTCTAATTTGACTTACTTTTATATGTTTTCCTATGGTATAAACTTAATGGCGATTTTTTTTCCAAACTTTATCCATTGGTGAATGTAATATTCCTAATCGGAATATTATACAAGAATTCGGTTTCCTTGGAATTCCCTTGACATAATATTGTATAAATATAAACTTGTACTTAGAATATTACTTAAAATAAAAATGTAATGGTATTAATAATAAAATATAAATCCTCAAGGGGTTTTGACCTTGGGTTATAGTGTTGACAAAGGTTTTCGTCGTTGAAATCAGATTACTCGATTAAGGGGTTTTGTCCTTAAAAGTGATTGTAAAGCATGATGCTTGTACAAAATTAAATGTTTGAATGATTTTCCTTTTCACCAATCGCTGAATATGAATATCTTCATAGCTTTCCACCAAACGTGTCTTCTCCAAGGAATATGGCCTTTCATCAAATGAATGCTAATGACTAATTAATTAATTAATATATAATATATGCTGTTAATGACTGCTCTTTAATGATTGGTGTTTATAATAAATAACTGTCGTTGTAGGTGCTCCATCCATGGGCGATTTGTTTATTAAGATTGCAGCGTTCCCTCCATGGGTGATTTGCAAATTAAATGCCAACGCTCCTCAAATGTATGGTGATTGGCAATTTGGCGGAGGGGATATTACAGTCCTCCCTTCCCAAAATTGCTTGTCGTCAAGCAATTGTAAGTCGGGATGCTCTAAAATGGTCGCTCCTTTCGATGTGGCGTCCTCAACCGACAAATTTTTCCAACAGATCAAGTATTCTTTGATTATTCTGTTTCTTAACCTCTTTTCACGGACCTCAAAGATGGCTTCGGGTATTAAGATCAACATGCCTTCTTCATCTAATGGGGGTAGCTCTATAGAAGGGTAATATGTTGTCCAAGTGCCCTTTTTAGGCACGAAACATGGAAGACATATATTCGACTACATCTGGGTAATTTCAATTTGTAAGCAACCTCCCCAACTATCCTTATGATTTTATATGGACCATAGAATTGGGGTTTGAGTTTCTCAGCTCCACTTCACTTGATCAGGGACTGCCTATAGGGCTGCAATCGCAAATATACCATGTCCCCTACTTCAATTTTTATTTATGTTCTATGCTGATCTGCATACAACTTTTGTTGATTTTGTGCTTGCCGAAGATTGTCTTTGAGAGTTCTAAGGATATCTTGACTTTGTTAGATCGAGTTTTTAGCTCTCGAAACTCTACTATCGAGAATGACCAAGTCCAGAAAGGACTTTGCATTGTACCCATACAAAGCTTTGAAATGTGTCATTCCAATTGACATGTGATAAAAAGTATTATAGCAAAATTCTCCCAAAAGCATCCATTTGATCCATGCATTTTGTTGCCTCGAAATATAACTTCATAGATACCCTTCAATCCACTTATTGATGTCTTCTATTTGACCATCCGTTTGGGGATGATAACCTGTACTTGGGGTCAATTCAGTGCCTGCTAGGTGAAAGAGTTATTGCCAAAATGAACTCATAAATTTGCTATCTCTATCACTAACAATGTTCTTTGGCAGACCATGTAATTTAAAGATTTCTTTAAAAAATATTCCAGCTACCAAGGGGGCATCATACTTAGTGGGGAGCGGAAAGAAATGAGCATTGTCAAACGATCAATAACTACAAAGAGGCAACTCTTTCCTTGAACCACGGGCAACCTAGTAACAAAATCCATCGAAATACCTTCCCATTTATGAGTTGGAATGGGCAAGGGCTGCAACAATCCTACTGGAAATTCGTGCTCTATTTTGTTTCGTTGGCAAGTAGGACACTCCGGAATGTACCTAAGAATTTCACTTTTAAGCCCTTTTCAAAAGAACATTTGTCTTACCTGTTTATATGTCTTAAACTGCCTTGGGTGGCTTACCAATGGGTTGTCATGAATAGCTTTTAACATTTTATGCTTAATCTTTGATTCTAGTGAATTGAAGATTCTATTTTTATACAAAATGAGACCTTCTACTACCTTGTAACATTCGTCCTTGATCTTTCTTTCTAAGACTGCATTAGCGAACTCCTTTTTTACATACTCAGTTATTATGAAAGCCTTCCAATCAACAACAATCGTAGATATGGAGCACAAAGATTGTTTTATTGATAGTGCATCTGCCACAATATTATTTTTTACTTTCACATATTCAATGTTGAAATCAAAAGCTTGAACCTTGCTCAGCCATTTTTGTTGTCTATCGTTCAGATCCTTCTGACTTAAGAAAAATTTCAAACTATTATGATCCGTTTGTACCACTAATTTTCCACATATCAAGTGTTGGCGAAACTTGGCCAATGCATGCATGATTGCTAACATTTCTTTGTCCAATATAGAGTACTTGCGCTCATGTTCTTTAAGTTTCTGACTTTCAAATGCAATTGGATGACCTTGGTGCATTAGAACAACACCTATTCATTCACCCAACACGTTGCATTCTAGCACAAAGGGTAATGAAAAGTTTGGTACAGTCAAAACTGGACGTGAACTCATTTCTTGTTTAAGTTTATCAAATGTTGATTGAGCAATTTCAGACCAATGAAAAGCTCCCCTTTTTGTCAAATTAGTCAAAGGGACAACTATTCGAGAGGACCCTTTAACGAACCTTCAATAATAAGTGCATAACCCCAAGAACCCTCTCAACTGAGTCATGGTAGTAGGAGGGGGCCAATCTAATATAGCTTGGATTTTTTCTTGATCAACGTGCACTCCCTGCCTATTGATGACATGCCCCAAGTATAGAATCTCCAACATCTCAAATTCACATGTAGACATTTTATCAAAAAATGATTGCTGCTCCAATAGTTCTAACACTATATCTAGATGTTTCAAGTGTTCCTCCCATGACGTATTATATATCAATATATCATCGAAGAAAACCAATTTTTCTCTCTCAAATGCTTACTGAATATGTGATTCATGTAAGACTAAAATGTAGCTGGAGCGTCGGTCAATCCGAAAGGCATAACCAAGAACTCGAAATGTCCATAATGACAATTGAATGCAGTTTTCTGAACATCTTCGTCCTGCATCCAGATTTGATGGTATTTTGATTTTAAATCGATTTTGGAAAAGGAAATAGCTCCATGGAGCTCATCGATTAGTTCATAAATTCTTGGTTTCGGATATCCATTCTTAATGGTCTTCTTATTCAATTATCGGTAGTCTATGCACCTTCTCAATGTGCCATCTTTTTTCTTGACTAGGACTACGAACGAAGGAAAAGGTCTTGAACTTTGCCTACTATGCCCCATTCCCAGCAATTCTTTGATAGCCTTTTCAATCTCCTCTTTATAGATTCTAGGGTGGCAGTATAGGGTGATTATTATTGGCTTGGTACTGGTTTCTAACTCAATGATATGTTGAAACCCTCTGTCTGGTGGCAATCCATGTGGAATATTCTCAAAAACCTTAGCATATTTATTAATTATGGGCTGAATATCGTCATGATGTCTTTGCGGTTCTAACTTTGTAGAGCTCACAAAACATAGTGCTGCCCATGAAACTTGGCCTTCCTTGAATGTTCTTTTCATCCTCTTCGCTGTAATCACTTGTGGGGCTCCATTAGCCATACCCTGAAGCACCACTTCTTTCCCATCTACTTTTAAATTTTAATTCCATGGTTTGATAGTTTTGGGTAAATTCCTCCAAAGAATGTAGCCATTGAACACCTAGCACCAAATCTGTTTCACCAATGCCTACGACATAGAAATCATCATTTATTTGATGTCTTCACAATGTGATATGAAGTTGTTAAATTTTCCGAGTGCATGGAATGGTAAAACCATTGGCAACTGTCACTTTAAAACTTTGAAATTATTCGGCTTTCAAACCCTTTTTTGTTACCAGTCCTTCATCAATGAAATTGTGGGTGGCCCCACTATCTACCAACACGGTGATTTTCTGCCCTTGCAAACTCCCTCTTCTCTAAAAGGATGATATCTTGGAGCCCCTGATAAAGTCGTAAGGGTACTCACCAATGTTGTTCATACTTCTAGTTCATGTATTGTTTCTTCAGCGTCAACTTCTTCATTGTGTTCACCATCAGAAACAACTTCGCTATAATGGACTTGCCCCTTTCCCAAACAACGGTGACCTGGTACCTAAGGGTCCTTACAAGTGAAGCATAAGTTTTTCCTCCTTAGCTCACTTCTTGTTTCTATTTCTTTACCTGATTTAGGTGGATCCCCTGGTTGGATTCCTCCTGATTGTAAGGGTCTTCTTTGTTGGCTATATGGTGTTGTCCCTTGCTGTCCTAAAGGCATGGTCCATGGTTGTCCGCTATTTATTATTCTTGGCTGTACAAATGGCACTATTTTATTTTTTGGTGTTGATGTCTCCAAATCCAATGCCTTTTTGATTGTTTCTTGGAGGGAGGAGGGATTAAAGGCTTTGACTAAACCCTTGAGTGGCTCAATCAATCATTTTATGATCAATACTATAAGCCTCCTTTCAGTAATGTTTGGAACCATCACGAGGAGCCTCTGAAATTCAGCCACATAGTCTTCCACATTACTACTTTGTTTTAATAGTACTGATTCTCGAAAGTGAATTTCAGGGTTAATTCTATCGAGTCTTTCAATCAACCTCCTAGTAAATTCATCATATGATTTAATGAGATCATGCCCTTCTGTAATCCACTCATGATACTACCTATCATGAGTTGTTCCATCAAGATGAAGGGTTGCTAATTTGATCACTTCTTCCATCATAGGTCGGAGAGATAAGTAGGTATCTAATTTTTGTATCCATGCCTGTGCCATGTATTTGTTAGAGCCATTGAAAGTAGACAAGTTTAAATTACCCAACACATGTTGAAGATCTCGTTGAGTATTTGGGGGTCTATGCTCCGTTCTGGTACCATTTCGTTTACTTTTCATTTCCATGAATTTTGTGAGTGGTACTTCCCTCCGTATTTCATCTGAAAGGGCTTGATATTGTTCAAAACAAGATGTAAGTGTTAAGCACAAGCTTATACTGAGAGGGGGGGTGAACCAGTATAAGATATTTTTTTCACTTTCAACTATTAATCTTAAATCCAAAACCTCAAATTACTCCGCAATTAATGTATTCAAAGCAATCAAAGAGTACAATGCAAAACCACACAATGTAAATAGACATAGATTTGCGTGGAAACCCTTTCGGGAGAAAACCACGAAGAAATTATCTTAATATAAATAATCGTAGGCACCAACTTACTGGAGCACCTACCCCAAAAACAATTTTGTAGGCACCAACCTATAGGAGCACCAACCCCTTTCACCGAGCACCAACTCAGCAAGAGACACCAATCTCTTCAAAACGAAGGCACCAACCTTTTCAGAAAAAATCACACTTCTATCTCAAATTTGTTGTCAAAACAACGGATGATAGAACACTTGCTTTATCTCCTTTCGATTCGATCTACACTTGAGTGTTTTTGCTGCCATACTCTTCCTTATACTTGCTGGTTTTTTCCTTTTAATATTCTCACAAAAAATTGCCTTTAAAAATTCTGCTCTTCTTTTATATCTTTCACTTTCGAATCTACTCTTTTGCCATTCATTATGTATTTATTTATAACCCACGGAATGCCACAAATTAAGGTCATGCCTCTTCAAGTGAAAAGGTCCATTCGAACGGTCACAACTCCTCCCAATAGGTCGGCCAAGGTCAACAATTCCGTTCACTTCAGTTGACATTTCTGTTCACTTTTGGCAACAATTCCATTCACTTCCATCGACATTCCCATTCATTTCCGGCAACAATTCCGTTCACTTCCAGCAACAATTTCGTTCACTTTTGGCAATAATTCCATTCATTTCCGGCAACAATTCCGTTTGATATTTCCATTCATATCCGTTACAATTCCTTTGACATCAATGACAATTATTCCAATAGTAAGGTCCTCTCCCAATGAAGTTTGGGTTTTTTCTTCCATAATCGATTTGTTTCTTGAAATAAATTTAGGTTGAAAAGGTCTATTTGAAGAACTCATGATTGTTTTTTGAGGGATTTGATTATGAATAAGTATTAGAATGGCTATTTTCACCATTTTGATATCTAGGATTTGTCATAGATTGTATTGCGAGAGCTAAGTGAGTCATTGTATTAGCTAGTTGTTCTTGACCTTGGATAAGCCTATCCATCCGTTCATCATTTCGGTTCCTCTCTTTCATATTTGCCCTTTCGTCTCCCTTTCCTGTTTCTTCCCTTTGCCGATCAAAACCATTAGTTTTATTTCTCAAATAACATCAGATTTCTTTATTGTCACCTTGCATGAAGTTTTTGTTCGATAGGTTGGCAGGATAGAGAACTCTGATACTACTGTAATATTCCTAATCAGAATATTATATAAGAATTCAGTTTCCTTGGATTTCCCTTGAAATAATATTGAATACATATAAACTTGTATTTGGAATAATACTTAAAATAAAAATGTAATAGCAATAATAATAAAATATAAATCGTGAAGGGGTTTTGTCTTTAGGTTATAGTTATGACAAGGGTTTTCGTCCTTGGGTTATAGTGATGACAAGGGTTTTCGTCCTTGAAATCAGATTACACAATTAAGAGGTTTCGTTCTTAAAAGCGATTGTAAAGCATGATGCTTGTACAAGATTAAATGTTTGAATGATTTTCCTTTTCACCAATCGCTGAATATAAATACCTTCATAGCTTTCCACCAAACGACGTGTCTTCAAGGAATGTGACCTTTTGTCGAATGAATGCTAATGACTAATTAATTAATTAATAAATAATAAACGCTGTTAATGACTGCTGTTTATAATAAATAACTGCTGTTGTAGGCACTCCATCCATGGGTGATTTGTTTATTTAAATTGCAGCACTCTCTCCATTGGCGATTTGCTAATTAAATGGCTGCGCTCCTCAAATTTATGGTGATTGGTGATTTGGTGGAGGGGATATTACAGCGATCTTGAACCGAATTTTATCCTCGTCGAAGTCAAACTCAAACTCGAACCTTGTGACTTAGCCTATAGCTCTCCGAGCTTCAGCCTGTTGTGCATCCCACACAAGCCAGGTGCTGGCCACAGTAGGATAGAAGGAAATAGAATAGGCAGGCACAAGCTACAGGATGGAAGGTAGATTGCTTATAAAAGAGTTAGAGAACATGCCTTTTTTTTATTCTCATAAACAGGATAGGATGGTAAAGTCTCACACCAATACAAGTGGATGAACTGTATTACCGTCAGAACAATCAGAAGAGAAAAAAATGGCAGAGCTTATGGAACCTGAAGACATAACCTAAAAGCAAGGATTTTTTTATGGCTATCAATGCATGCCAAAATCCAAACAGTTGGTACCCTTCAGTGAAAAGTTGGCTAGGCCCAACAAAATGCCCAAATTGTCAAAAGAATGCTGGAACAATTTTTCATTTATTCATCCTGTGTACATATGCTCTAGTGATTTGGAAAGAGTTGTCATGACTATTCTAAAGCCCCACCATGTCTGGCACAACACTAGACTGCTATATTTTAAAATGGGCTAAGTTGGAAACAAAAAATGAACATTCTCCATTGCATGTACACTCTCACTCCAGGTTTCATACTTTGGACCTGTGGAGAGAGATGATAGAATATTTAATAACTCTGCAAGTGAAAAATATGCTCTTGCCCACCTAATACATGCTCAGATCCGCAACACTGCACTGATCTACTCAAAAGTATCCCTAGGCATGCTTGACTTGGAAAATTTGCAAGATATACAACTATCCTGCCAGTGGAATCTCTCTTTTCACTAAAAACTCAGCCACTTTGAAGTAAGAGGAAAGCATGAATAGGATCCACCTCCACTTAGAAAATTGAAAATTCAAATTAAATATGGATCGAGCTACAAAGATGAACCTCAGAAAATCAGGTATAGGAGGAACAATCAGAGACCACCGTGGGAAACCAGAAGCCAATAATCAGCTATCAACAAGGCACAGGGGTCCAACCGGTAGTTGGGCTGAACTCATTACCCTATACACATGCTTTCAACTGGCTAAGAAAATCAGATATCAGAACTCTACATAGGAGATTCCCAGGGAATTATAAAAGTCATCTTCCTGGCAGTCCTCCAAATGTTCCAACCTACACATGCCTCAACGTCCCCTGTTTTTGGCTCTATTTCGGCCTGCACGTTCAAATTTATTTGCTGTTCTTCCCAGCTGATGGTACACCATGTTTTTGGGGACGTATATCCCCTTCTTTGCTGCCCCAGTGGATGCCATCCACTCAGGTTTGACGAAAAACATGCTTGGGCCCTCAAGAATGGCGTTTTTGTGGTGGTTTTCTTCTCCAATACACGTCAGACTCTGCCTATTCCAAAAGTGATGATTTCCATTCCATCCTCATGCTAACACGGTAAGAATTGAAGTTTCAGTTTTTCGAGGGATAGTCCACCAACTCCCAACCTTCATCTATGCACCAAAACTCCTTCAAGAAGGAATGGTGACAATTTGTCTTAAAAATGGGTTTTTTTTAGGAATTTTGTGAGTTGTAATAGGTTGCTGCATCCCAACCAACATGACTGATCCCTTTCTCCTTGTTGAAACTTATTCCACGCTTCCAGGCTGCATTCTGCCATTATTCACCCTTGGCTCGAAAACGGTTCCAATGAGGCAATTAATATGCTGATCACAAGAATTGAGAATGATTACACAATCCACATGAAAAACTCTCTTCGATAAGATACCCAGATATTTCTGAGGTGGTCCTGGTGGTTCCAACCATGACTTGGCTAAAATATCTCACGAAGGAGGAGGCTAATTTAGTATATTACCTTGTAGCCCGTTTCACCATGATCAACCTCCTTAAGACTATTGTATGAATATGATATGGCCTTGAAAACTCACAAAGATAGCTTGTTAGACATTCTTCTCATTGCAAATGCCTACTTCAAATTCGAGGCTAAGTGGTGGGAAAAGGCAGAAGCGACAAACCGCACTCCTTAGCGTAATAACCTTCTTCAGTGTACTGAAACAATGCCAGAAGATATTCACCATTATTGAATGAAACAAATATATTCTAGGCCAATGTGATAGCCATGTGATACCAAGGATACTCTTGCATAAGACACCCAAGTAAATAAAATTTGTGAGCTCTAGCTCACATGCATATCTTGAACATTAATTTCTTCATTTTAAATTTTCTTTGTTTCCAGCTTGTTTTTTCCCCTTCTTTTTCCATTTCCAAATTATGTACCTCTCAGCATCACTGTTCGTTGTCCATCCATCATGCTTCTCCTTTTTCAACAGTTCTTCCCTGACCTTCATGTTCGTCACCTTGAATTTCATATTTCAATGGCAGCCTGTAGCGAATCAACTGCGAGAGGGCGATGAATCAACTGCGAGCGGATAAAGGTACGTGTATCAACTGCGGGTAGGAGTGTTTGATTGACTGTGAGCTCAAGTTTAAAGGCACGCCGTTTTCCTTACCTGTTCCTCTGCTACTGGGACCCTCGGGTATGTAAGTTTTATCCATTCTTTTCAAAGTCTACGTCCCCCTGTTTATTTAGCTATACCAGCACACGCGAGACCCACAGCAGACTCGAGCCATACCAGCAGTAGACGTGAGGTCAGCCTTTTGACAGAGATTACCGTCGAAAACGCGAGGTTATTCTTTCCCATTTACTGCAGCAACGGCTAATTCTGCGGCTTGGACATCAAAGCTGTGATTCTCTTGCTTTATGCCTTGTCGGCATTTTGTACCGCTTCTACACACAAAAGATATGCAATGGCGGTGAATTTAGCCACCCAAGCATAAACACAAGCTTTAGGCAGAGGCAGAGGGAAGTGAACATAGGAACCAGACCCCTGTAAGCGCGCAGTAACAACAGAAGTGCAACCAGAACACAAAAACAGCAGGAAAAACGCATAACAAATGAATGAAGGATTTTAATAAGGAAAAAACGCATAACAAAGACAAAGCAAGTCCTGGGCCCCAAAGCCGACTGGTTGCAGTGTGGAAAACTGCAACGGAATCTCGAACAAAAAAAATTGCAACCCAATTCGCAAAGAAAGAACTATTTGCAGGTTGTGGTGGGGTCCATCTCAGGGAAAGTTAAGCTTCAAAATAGGGGTGGGGCCATCTGATAGAGATCACAAGGTATAACATTGCCTCAGTAGACTCGGGAAACCCAATGGAAGTTAGGGAGAGGCGCGAAACTTTAAATAGTTCCATGCAGACATAAATTCCAACCTCGCCGACAGGTAACGCAGGGAATGAGGAAACAATAATACAGATTTGGGGAAGTAGGGACATCCAGAGCCCTGTGACGGAGAAGTTAACCCAGAGGGGGTGTATTATACCGTTTAATCTCTCGTTGCACTTCCCCGCTGATTCCTCCGGAAACCTCTTTTATTCCAGCCTTTTTGCTTAGGCAGGAGCAACTAGCGATGCTTGGGCTTACGCGGTAGGGCACCCCCATGCCAACACTTCAAGAACAGGAGAACAATGCATCTATGTAAATGCGAAGCAATACAATGGGATATTAAGACGTAGAAAAAACAGAATCCGGAAACTTGCAAGATAGGGAAATTTCACAACCATCTATTCCAAAAGTGCAATCAGGACCTTGGGAAACACAATAGGAAATCAACAAACACGAGAAGAGCAAACTGAACAAGATAAAGGAAAAGGGAAGGAGAACCCAGTGTCTCGATTAGGAGAAGACACCAAGAAAACTATAGACATAAACCAACCAGCAGGCTCTGAAGTTAGGACTGAAGGTAGTCACAATCACAATGATACCTATAGTCTTAATACAACACCACTAACGTGGTCATCAGAATTGTATGTCAGCGAGCTAATGATCTTGAAAAAAAGACTCCAGTCCCTTGAAAAAAGAAGCCAATTCGAGGATAACAAGTGTAATGAAGTAATAGAAGCTAAGAGGATACTAATCATGGAAAATGGGATGCTTAAAGAGCAGGTAAATAAGCTTCAACATTCCATGGCAAGAGGTGAGCTAGCGCTGAGAGAAATAAGACAGCTACTAGACCAAAGGAAAACAGAAGAGGAAGATAAGATACAAGTGGTGGAAGGAAGCAAGGACTCACTTAAAAGAGATCCAATCAGCGATGGCCAGCATGGAGATAAGAGAAAAACAGCTAAGAGCACAAATAGATGAGGCTAAATCTTGGTCTCAAGTGGTGAAAGGACCTTCGGACACGCAAAGAGAACTCATAAAAAAACAGATTAGAAACCAAATAAGGGAAGAGAAGGACAAAAATGACAGGGCTGTCAATATCATTATAAAAGGACTAAAAGACTATGGTGAGAAGGAAATCACGAAGGAGTTGGCAAGAGACTTTCTTAACGATCAAATTCAATGGACAGGAGTCATACAACAAGCAAATAGGATAAGAAGATGGATAGAAGGCAAAAACAGACATGTGAGAGTCACCTTGAAGGACATAGAGGATAAAAACAGGATACTAAGGAATAAAAGATTCCTTAAAGGCATGCAAATCTACATTGATGAGGACCTTACTATAATACAACAAGAAGAAATGAGGAAAGAGTGGGAGAAAGTAAAGGCGGCAAGGGATGCATGAAAATGGGCTTGGCCGGAAAACGACAAAGCTCAAATAGGTGATAGAGCGTCACATAAGAAATAGGAATTCGGGGCCCCCCAGGGGTATTTAACAGTGGTAAGTTGGAACTGCAGAGGATATCCATGGAGAAGAAGACCTGGATTGGGGCCCATAGCAAAGGGAAAGGATGTCATCATCCTAATTGAGACTCATGAACATGATGGGTGTAGGATTCTAGATTTTGAAGGGTATAAAAAGACGTCAGTGTGGAATGAAAGAACTAATAGTGGCAAGGGACATGGTGGAGTAGTAGTCTTAATTAAATAGGAATGGGATAGTTTTGTAAAAGTGGAGAAAGAATATCCAAACAAGCAGTTCATATGGCTTAAAATTATAGAAAATCAAGTCACAACAAGGTGGCAGCATGCTACTTTGCGCCAAAGGGATCAAAATTTTATAAGAAAAGGAATCTAGACCGTGAAGATCCATTTGCAGCTCTAAAAAAAGACATTTCTATTTTTAGTAACGTGGGAGAAATAGTAATAATTGGGGATTTTAATGCAAGAACTGCAAACAATCAAGCTCTTAATTTGAAAAACAACATAGACAAAGACAACCCCCTATGGTTAGAGGAAGAGAACGACCAACTTTGGGACAGGGTCTTACAAGATAGCAAAGGTGCAGTCTCACACTTCGGGGCTGAACTCTTAGGGCTTTGTAGCTCTTACAACATGGTCATCTGCAATGGTATGAGAGCATGGCCCGAATCAGGAAAAATCACATGCAAAACGTACAATGGCCAAAGTGTAGTAGATTATGTCATTTGTTTGCAGAGCTACACCTCGAAGTTGATGGAGGTTATGATTGGGGACAATGTATTAGAGCTGAAATCAGACCATAATCCAATTCATATTAAAGTTCACATTCTCATAAGGAAGCAACAAGAAGAACAAGTCCAATTTGGCCAAAAGAAGGATACTCCCCAAGGTAAAATCCTTCTAAATCATGAGAATCAGGAAATCTTTAGAGCCGCAATCAAACAATTGTGCAGAGATCACAAAGAAAAAAACAGCTAACATAAAGAATTAGTTTCTCAGAGAGAACATGCTAATTCCCCTAATGCACAAGGCCTTAAATGGTTGTAAGAGAGCTAGACCCAAGAGAGGAACAAGAAATACTTTCCCGGCAAACCCATGGTTCGAAGAGGAATGCAAGATAGCAAAAAGAAATATGCGAAAGAGAGGTATGGACAAAGAGCATAAGAAGGAATACGTAAAGATGCTATGGAATAAGAAAAAGAAGTATATAAACAACAGAAGAATAGAGCTGATTGCCCTCGGAAAAAATATCTCTAAAAGCTTGTGGATAGAGCTACGTCAAAAGAAGAAACAAACAGAAAACAATATCATCGGAAACCAATGGCTTGAGTATGCGAAGTTGCTATATGAGAGGGACCAAGATAAGTATAGACCCCGAATAATCTATGCGAATACAAAACTTTTCAACACCGAAGACGTCATTCAAGGCATAAAACAATTAGCAAATGGGAAAGCTCAGGGTATTGATGGGCTGCAAGCGGAGTACTTAAAGTGGGGTGTTGAAGTACTGGCACCTCGTATCAAACACATCTTCAATAGGGTTATCCAAGAGGGCTTCCTGAAAGAGTGGACGACTAGTGTGGTTATCCTTATTTTCAAAAGCGGGGATACCAATAACCCGTCAAATTATCGTACTATCATGGTTAATCCCCTTCTTGGTAAACTCTTCAGAAGCATGATAGAGTGCAGAATCAACAGGTGGGCAGAAAAAGAAGGAAAAAGAGCCAAGGGCCAAGCTGGATTTACATCGAAAGAGTCTACGATTGATCATGGGGCTACACTTAGGTTCTTGATTGAAAAAATATGGAACACTCAGGGAGATGAGGCTTTTTGCTGCTTTGTTGACTTCAAAAAAGCCTTTGACACGGTCCCCCGTGACAAACTTTGGAATAGGATGAAGGCGCTGGGGGTTCCGAATGAGCTCAGAGTTGCTGTCCATAGATTATATGAGCAAGTAAAGGCTAAAATCAGAACTAGTGATGGAATGTCAGAATGTTTTGACAGCGATATAGGTGTCAAGCATGGCTGCTTGCTTTCACCAACTTTATTTGGACTGTACATTGATAAATTAGAAGAATGGTTAAATAAAGATAGTGGGGAGGGGATTCAACTAGCCAAGTATATTATAAAACTGCTTCTTTATGCGGATGACCTCATTTTAATCGCCAGAACAGCTAGTAGCTTGAGGGAACATTTGAGAGCACTTGAAACTTTTTGTCAAGAGGTTGGAATGCAGGTGAACACAAGCAAAACCAAAGTAATGATCTTCTCTCTGAAAAGAAAAAAGAAACAATAAACCTTTACCTTTGAAGACAACCCGCTAGAGATAGTCAAGGAGTACAAGTACCTCGGGCTGGACTTTCACCACAAGCTCAGCAGGGAAACGTGTAGAGCAAAAAGAATTCAAGGAGGATGGAAAGCGTTGTACTCTCTTCAAAATAGGTGCAGGATTGCGGAGTTATGGGATTGGAAGACCAAGAGAACACTCTTCGGTCTGTTGGTTATCCCGGTGATTTTCTACGGGTGTGAAATTTGGGGCAACAGTATGTCAGATCAGAAATGGAAACAGAGAGAATCCAGAAACACTTCATCATAAGTAGTCTCAAAGTCAAGAATTCGGTGCCGTATGAGATCCGACTTGCTGAAATGGGGTCCTTCCCTCTAGAGGCATCGACGATGATACGGTTACTAAGCTAACTCAAGAAGATTCAAAACATGAAGAAGCACAGGTGGTCTAGACTAATTATGGAGGAAGAGCTAACTAGAAGAAAGAATACTTGGAGGAAGCAAACTGACAAATGGGTAAAGAGGTGGGATATTAGCATGTAGGAGTGCCCAAATACTAATGAAGAAATAAAAAATATGTGAGAAGAAATTCAAGTGCATCATGTGGACAAAACAAATGGGCCGTAAAAAGGAATACTACCTCAAAGAATTCAACCCCACAGGGGATTTTGAAGAAAAAGCCTATATAGGAGCAAACATTAAGTGGAAAGTGAAAATGTTGATTGCCCAACTTAGGACAAGCTCTCATCATCTTAGGTGTGAAACGGGTAGATGGCTAACTCCTAAAGAGGATTGGGACGAGAGAATATGCCTCTTTTGCAACAAAGGCATGGTGGAGACGGAACGACACTTCCTCTTGGAGTGCGAGGCATACAAAGACATCCGATACAGTTATGGTGAAACTTTGAAAATCGCCAACTTGGACACCTTGTTTGAAGCGACAAGGCTGGGTAATACGGCAAACCTCGTGATCAAACTTCACAGTAGAAGGGAAGATCTCAAGAAGGAAGTTCAGGCAACTTAGGGAACGTTTTGTGGCTGAGGTCCCGTTTTGAAGGGGTTGTGCACGATTGATGGGTCCCATAGGCTGCTGCGGTCTCGTGGATGTTATTAAAATCCTTCATTCATTCATTCATATTCATTGCTGTATGTTAGACTGCAACAAGTCCACTCTTTCGCTGATTATCTTGGTTCCATTCATTCTCCTCTTGGATTGAAAATATGTTGTGTAGAGAAATTATGGATTTTATTGTTGTTCCTAAGAGTGTATCTATATCCTCTCCCTCTGTTGAATTCTTGGCTGCATCAAATACGACCTCAGCTTCTGCTGCTACAATATCCTCTTGGTTTGTTTCAGTTCTCATAATTGCTTCAAACCGTTTATCCACCTTATTCTGAAAAGCCTTTTCTGCTGGTTGCTCAAACAAATGACTATTTTGGGCTGAATCGCAAAGTTGCCCTTTCTCTTTCACCCTTTTGGTTTCTTCTTCAAGAGAGAAACAAACCTTATTCTCATTCTCATTCTCATGATTATGCATTTGGATTTCATGGGTTTCATTGCTGTTCCCAAGAGTGCGTCAAATCCTCTTCCTGCATCAAATAGTACCTCAACGTCTGCTTTTACAGTATCCTCTTGGTTTGCTTCAGCTCTCATGATTGCTTCAAACAGCTCATCCACCTTACTCTGAAAACTGTTTTGGGCTGAATTGCAAAGTTTCACTTCCTCTTTCACCATTTGCTTTCTTCTTCACGAGAGAAACAAACCATATTCTCATTTCCAGGATCACACATTTGGCTTTCATGGCTTTCATTGCTGTTCCTAAGAGTGTGTCTATATCGTCTTCCTTTGTAGAGTTCTTGGCTGCATCAAATAGTACCTCAGCTTCATGTTCTTCACCGGAATGTCTTGTTCTTTTCTGTATATGGGATTGCAACAAGTCCAGTCTTTACCTGATTACCTTGGTTCCATTGATTATCCTCTTGCATTGAAAATATGTTGTGTTGCGTCATCATTGCATTCGTTGTTGTTCCTAAGAGTGCATCTATGTCCTCTTCCTCTGTTGAATTCTTGGCCACATCAAATAGTACCTTAACTTCTCGTGTTGCAATATCCTCTTGGTTTGTCTCAGTTCTCATGACTGCCTCAAACAGTTCATCCATCTTACTCTGAAATGCCTCTCTTGCTGGTTGCTCAAACAAATGACTATTTTGGCCTGAATTGCAAAGTTGCCCTTCCTCTTTAACCATTTTGGTTTCTTCTTCAATAGAGAAACAAATCTTATTCTCATTCCCATGACCGCACGTTTGGCTTTTGTGGGTTTCATTGCTGTTAGTAAGAGTGCATCTATATTCTCTTTGTCAGTTGAATTCTTGGCCACGTCAAATAGTACCTGTTGGTTTACTCAATTGTCATGATATCTTCAAACAGTTCATACACCTTACCTGAAATACCTGTCGTATTGGTTGCTCAAACGACTGTTTTGGGCTGAATTGCAAAGTTGTGCTTCCACTTTCACCATTTTGGTTTCTTCTTCAAGTGAGAAACAAACCTTATTCTGATTCCCACAATCACACATTTTGCTTCATGCAAACTACTCTTTGCCATTACTTCCACTTCATCTGGCTTCATGATTGTTAGGAACAATAACTCTATCTCCATTGCTTCTTTATCAATAAACTTAGCTGCAACACGATCTGAAAATGACCATTTATCCCTTTCTCTTGCCATGGTTTACTTATTTACATTTAACAAAACCAAATGGTTTCTATGCTATTTTACTTCACTCTCATCCTTCAATGGAAGTAGTCTCCACTTCTTTCCATTCTTCTCAACTGAAACTGTGATATCTCTTCCATCATATCTTGCTTTATTATCAAATTACCATGGTTTTCCTAGCAAGATATGGCATGCATCCCTTGGTAACATATTATATAAAACAATATCTTGATACAAACCTATCTTCACAGCATCCTTACATTGTTCCCATACTGTGATTTTTCCGGACAGATTTTTTTCTTTTCTTTTATGCGGGACTTTTTTTAGTCTTTTCCTTATGCGGGACTGTTTTTGTCTTTTCCTTATGTTGAACAGTCTTTTTGTCTTTTCTATTTTGTTATCCCTTTTTATTACCTATTCGTAGATTGTATATTCTTGTTAATGTGAATACAAGTGCAGTCATTATTATTGTTCCCACAATGGACATTTATAATGCATCCATTACTGGCCATAGGAACCTCCTGTCACAAATGCAACAATCTGGGAGTCATCTGGTATTTTCATACCTGATCTTTTATGTTTTGAGATTCAAAAGAAGACTGATCTATCATCTTGGTTTTAAACTTTTCTATAGTTAATGAGGAATTCCCAGTGCTTTGCAAGTGGCAAGGAATAGATTTTGAGAACTTGAAATACAAGATGTTCATTGACTTGATAGGTTTAGCCCTCTGACCCACTCCCATATTTGGTTGCTTTCTCGTACATTTAACATTTGTTGATATATTGACATTTCCTTTGTTTGCATGGGAACTTCAAAATGATGACAAGGGATTTGCTTCTATTAAAGGATAATAATACAAGTGTGAAGCCTAATCATTTTCTCAAGGATTTGCATTTAAGCTTGGATCTGGTCATGATTGCAAAGAAGTTTTCTTTGATACCTAAATTTTCTTTTCAGGAAGATAATAGTTAGTAAGGAGCAGGCTTTTGGAAAAAACTGTAACAGATTTTTAATCAACATTTCGGATTGCACTTTGAAAACTCAAGATTAATAGACTTTGAAAACCTTGTCTTTAAGATTATAGTTTCTATCAATGTTACTCTACCTTTGGCTTTAGAGTTTGAATACCTTAAGACTAATGGACATTGAAAACCTTGTCTTTAAGA
The DNA here is from genome assembly GCA_037957365.1 of Torreya grandis. Lineage (NCBI taxonomy): Eukaryota > Viridiplantae > Streptophyta > Pinopsida > Cupressales > Taxaceae > Torreya > Torreya grandis. The sequence goes on along the minus strand of JARHVA010001852.1, from coordinate 154,330 downwards.
ATATAGTTTCTATTAATGTTACTTCTCCTGTGGCTTTAAGTCAAACAATCAATATTTCTTAACTCTTCGAGACTTAACAGTAGTTTACATCCTTTTTTGGCAGGCATACATGTATGGTTTTTACAATAACAAGCGGATTGTAATATATGACACCTTGATTCAACAGGTAACTGCTATATTCTCATGATAACTATTTCAATTAAATTAATGATTATGAATTATAGTTAAATTGTAAAAGTTATTGCCAAGATTAAATGCCCCATGTATGGTAGCTGAAAATCTTGTTGGCTTCTAATGTGATTAAATCCACTGGAGAATGAGAGATTATTCAGGATGCATTATATTTCTGCATTGCATTTTGGAAAAATTTACATGTGCACACAATTATATCCTTACACTAGGTCAGTGCTACACATATGTTTGCAGTCACTTAAGAGTTATAAACAGGTCTCTTTGATAAAACATGATTTTTTTTCGCTTTTTTATGAAATCTTCTTTACCAAACCCGGTGTGTGATGTCCACATTTTCTGTTAATTTTTAAGCAGATAAATTTGATTTGCAAAATTATCGGTTAAACCTTTTCTATTCTTATTTTGGCAAAGAAGTTACTTTTTAAATTTTTGATATTTTTTGCATATTTTGCTTTTGAAGCTTTACCCATATTGTCATCCATGATGCAGCCAAATTGGCTATTTTAATCTCTTGTCAACTGATAGAAGTTGTAATGCTTACCAAAACATGACCAAACAATTACACATATATACACTAAAAACATGACGATTTAAATAAAAATAAAAAAATCCATTTGTCGTTATAGAGTGGCAAGCACACTTGATCAAGAAGGCAAACATGTTGCAAAGTTCTCTTATTACACACAAGGTCTTCCACATAACTTCTTTGTAGTCATCCATCTATACTAGGATAACAGAGGAAAACACAACACAATTCCAAGCTTTTGTATAACACTACCCAATAATATTTTGCTCATTTGTTAATTTGTCTCATGGTCAACTTATTTTACTTAGCAAAAGCATTTGTAAGCATTCCAGGGCACAATCTTTTTATTAAACAATTGGGTTACCCTTGCTTCTCAAGGAAAACAATAGGATGTACATGATTAACCCTAAGCCCATCCACTTGAGCAGCCTACATACCCGCTAATGAGGAATCAGGGCCTATGTAGTTCTCCCAACTACTCATAGGTTCCACTAGTTCTAATTGAATAATTACAATGACCAACAACATCCCTAAGATAAAATGCAACAACTATGCATATTAACTCAAACAATCATCTTATCAACACAAATGATCCTATTCTCAAATGAAACGGTTAAGAATGAATCTTCTTATCACATAAAGTGACTAAGCATGATCCTCTAATCAAATGAAACATTCTAAACTTTTTTAGCATAACCTAGCCACGATGTGGCTAATAATAGCCTGTGAATGTATATATCTTTGGAGCATAAGCCAATCTTATTACTTGACATTCATAAGCATCCACATGATTGCTTTCTTTAATAGATTCGATAGAGATCTCATCGGTCCTAATTATTTTTTAGTTGGTTTATAAGCATAAATGTATTGGTATGTACTTTCTGCTATTCATACAAGGATTTGACTACTTTATTGAAGGAAAAATAGGAAAAGTACAAGTTCCATAATGTCCGCATAATTCATGCTTGCTAAAGCTATTATGCATCTCGTTTTTTTTAAAGAAAATATATGTTTTAAATATGTTTAAATTGCCTAATGCTAGAGCCAATATCCAATGCTAATGTCTCTACTACCATATACTACCAACATCAACCCCCACACTATTATGTAGAATGGCGAAATTTTATTCATATAATGCCAATGCAATGCCCAATACAAATGTCAGTATTAAGTGCTACATACGATACTGATTGCTAAAGACGGTGCTAAATGCTAATGCCAATGTTGAATCTAAGCCAATGCCAAATGCCAATGCTAATGTGAAGGCTAAATCTCAATGCTAATGCTAAATACCAATTCCAAAGACAATGCAAATTGCAATGCTAACTATAGATTGCAACACAAATCCTAAATGCCAATGCCATTCCTAATTACTATTGCCATTGCCCATGCCAATTTGAAGGTCCGTGCTAATGCGTATACTACCAATATTTATTTTACAGCATATGTTAACAATCTTAAATCTCCCAATGTTACATATAATAATCAAATTTTAAATCTTACAATGACAATGCAAATGCAAATGCAAATGCTCAATGCCAATGCTAATGCACTTACCTAATGCAAAATCACAATGCCAATACTAATGCCAACAATGTTGCTAAAACGCTTGTGAAATCTTTCAACAAACCACACAATAAAATCCCCCAAAATTAATAATCTAATTGGGATGCACATGGAAGACTAACACAAAATTTTAGCATTGGTTCTACATGTCCATGCATTGCCGTATACAAATTTAGCATTGATTTTACTTATTAATGGTCCAAGTGCTATCTGCCACAAAACTAAATATCCAATCATTATATTGGATGGATTAGTTTGAGGAGGTGTTCTTATTAGCTTTATATGCCTTTCCTCTAGCCTGCTAAATAACATCTTCTCACACATTAAATATCTTATGTGAGCCCAAGTATGGGATTTCCATACACTTGTATTAGTGCCATACTTCAAATCCACTTTTAATGTTTATGGGTGAATAGCTCGCACTAAATCAAACCCAACATTCTTATTATCATAGAACTAGCAAGAAGATGGTTGACCTTAAGTTTCCAAGTGCTAACTACCGCAATAGTCAATATCACAACGTTATATCGGATGGATTAGTTTGAGGAGGTGCTCTTATTAGCTATATATGCCTCTCCTCTAGTCTGCTAAATAACATCTTTTCACACATTAACTATGTTATGCGAACACAATTATGGGGTTTCCATACACTTGTAATAGCCTCATACTTCAAATCCACTTTAATATGTATGGGTGGGTAGCTCACACTAAATCAAACCAAACGTTCTTATTATTACAGAATTAGTGAGAAAATGGTTTCTATATTAAGTTTATCTTTCCAATTATGATAAGAGGTTTTTAGAGTCATAAAAACATTTTCTAAGACACACGGGATAGGCGTATCCAACTTGAGATGGTAAGATATTTTAGAATCTTGTTTTAAGGGAAAAATTTATTGATTTTTTAAAGCCATAGAAGAGGAGATGGGATCTAGTAAACAACTATTCCCATCTGCAACCTAACAATCATTGTTTTAGTAGAAGGGTCATTACTTTGCATAAAAATTATATGATGGTTATCTGAATATTATGGCCTTTTAAAAGCTATGAACGTCCATAGTTAAAGAAGGTATCAATAAAACCACTTTTGAGGACAAGACGGGGATAGTGTTTTTTATTTTTATTGCGGTCAAAGAAGATTTCTAATTAAATAAAACTGCACTTTACCTATGTGTCAATTATAATCAGACAATTCCAGAGCTGTTTCCATCCATCAGTAATCTGGATCTAAATCTCACACCATTAAGTAGAGGAGGTTGGTTGAAGAAGGTGCCAAACACCTTGCTTGACAGATATTTCTACGAACACCCTTTCATGCACACATGACAAATGCAAAACCTAAACGGATGCTCACAAAATGTTTGACCAAATGACTTAATGTGGATTCCTTTCAAGGAATTTCCAATTGTAGCTTACAAAGTGTGTGAGTATCTTCATGAGGCATTAGCATGGTTTCACCAAATGCAATTGATAGGTGACTAACCCGATCAGTCCTCCCTTGCCAACACACGTCCAGCCTGAGTGTTAAAGTGATAAGAATTGTAGGACATCATTTGGACATCCATCAAAAATGTAAAGAAAAAGGGGATTTTTGTCACGTTTAAAGGTTGCAAGTGCTTTGATGGACATATGCATACAAAATGCGAGTCTTTACACAAGACACATGGATTGCTTGGAAAAATGCCTCCAAGAAAATGAATTTCATGAAATGCGTTAATTACAGCTTATATACAAAATAATGTTCTTGCCTTGGATTTAATGCCTTAGACCAGACACCATCTCATGGAATGCCATGGCTGTAGGATATACAAAAATGAGTTCATTGAAAAGGCCTCAAAGGCATTTATGCAAATGCAATGGGCAGGTTTAAAGCCAAAATGCACATCTATCGCCATCATCATCTCAGCCAGTGCCAAAATGGGAGCTTTGGAACATGGTGTAGACATGAATCAAACAGAAATTGAGAGCATTACCAGGCTCCCTAGCTGCAAATGCGAAGCTAGACGTGTATGCAAATGTGGAAGCATGTTGATAAAGGCCCAAACTGTCTGACTAAATGTAAATAAATTTGCTGTGCCATCTCTGGGCATGCAAATTTTAACTGTGCATAATGGATTTCAGTGTCGCTGAATGCATGCAAACTATTGCCAAAATATCTCAATGATTGCGCATAAAATGGCTTTCACAAGGGCGTTCTGAAACCCTACAAACTAATGTAATGCTATGAAACATGCCTTAACCATCTGTATAATGACAATAATGGATTTTACTTACCCTTCCGTGCTCCCCTTTCTTCTTCGCCTCCGCATGCTTTCACTCCCCTCATGCCATTCTCCACTTTTTTTTTGTTCGTGTCTATTTAATTTTTCAGCTCTTTTATAAATTTTTGGCCCATCTCATTTGCGGGCGAGTGTCCCTGCACTTGTCCTTATTTTACTTTTTCTTATTTTTCATACTTTTCTTAATCATTTTAATTTTTAAGTTTTCCTTTTAAATTTATCTTAAATTTTATTATGCATATACATTATATAGGCATGATATCAATAAAAACATCTTTAAATGATTGTTGTTCTAAATTTGATGGCTGATTGATTGTAATTACGTTTTTTTTTGTAATCAATTTTTCTTTTGTAAATTGCATTGGATATAGGGCGAAGATTTGGACATACTATCCAAAACCTTAAAAGGAATATATATATATATATATATGAAAGAATTATGCCAAAATCGTTTATCAATGACATTAAAAGTTCAAAAAATAATTGAAAACAAGAAACAATATTACCTTTCATGGAGCAAACCATAAATGAGATAGATTTTTAAAGTGGGAGATTGAATGTATTGGAAAAAAACCCACGTGATCTTATTAGAAGGCTTGCTACCAAAATCTACAAGTACAAGATAGAATCAAGAGTACAAGAGAAGAAGAGAGAACTATAAGTTTCTAGTGAGGAAAATAGGAGAGGAAGGGCTCTTTTATAGACCCAGAGGAGGAAAATTTGAGTTACATAGAATCCCATTATGACCTTACAAGCTGCCTATGTGTGTGCCACTTGTGATCTAGTCTCTTACAAAGAGAGGGAAGTGTGTGTCACGTAGGAAAGGGAGAGTTACATGCAAGTAATTCTAAATTCAACAAGTGGATTAGAGAGGTGAGTGACACTTCATAAAGATAGGAATAAACTGAATTTAAAAATATAATAAATGTACACATAACTAAGACATAGGATAAACCTATAAACCTATATGAAGGACCCAAATAACGTTAATTCTCCAACACTCCCCTTTAAGCTTAATTTGGGGTTACAAAGGTGGAACAAACTTTTACTAAGAAGGGAGTTGAAATGACATAATACTCCTTACTAGAAACTTCCTTCAAGAAGAATTACAAAATATTTTGAGAGAAGAAAGAAGAAAAATGCAATCAAAAGTCGCAAGGAATAAAGTGTGATGAGAATCTTCAAAAATCTTTTTCGGACAAGGTGGTCAATTCACCATGGAACAAAGACTAACCAAAAAGAGTAATGATGCACAAGCTTGCAAAACAAGCAAGCCAACACCAATCTTTTAAGTTAAGTAACTATTATTCCAAACATACCTACATACATAAAATGTAATAAGAGTAGATGTATAACTATAGGAATTTGAGAAAAAACTTCTATCATAAAGTGCGTAAACCTACACGAAAAGAAGTTAGTCACAAAAGCTCTAAATAAAACATATATCCTTTGCAAAAAGCAAGGAATACATAAAAGATTGATTTTAATCAAATTGGAGACAAAGAAGATGTGTCACTTGCAAAAGATATTCTGTGTGAAGCATTAGAAGAATTGTCGCAAGAAGACATATTAAAGTCTCGAGAAGTTTCATTTTCTTTAGGAATCTAAATAGTTTTACCCTTAGAGGTAGGAGATTTAATTGTTTTCCAACAATGCAAAGTGTCGTGCATGGATTTACCACAAGATTTGTATGTGTGCAATTTTCAACATTTAGATATACGATGCCCGTGTTTTTCACCATGTGCACAAGGTTTATCATTTTTAACCAAAGCATGAGCATTCAAAGTAGTATAATCGAAAGAAGTTGCATTATAAGTCCTTCGATGTGGAGGACGTTAAGATGTCAAATTTGCATTAGAAGTATTTGAATCAGTAAAACCAAGACCTATAGAATTTGCATTAGATTCATGCAAAAGAGGTTCAAGAATACCAGTTTCGTTTTTGCCAAGCCCACCACCAACATACCCCATAGATTGCATAATTTTTAAATCGGGGTTAGAACGATCATGTGACGGAGGAATATGCTCTTTAGGAGGTGAAATAACTACATTAGAAGTTTGTGCATGTTAAAAAAATGTCAATTGAGTGGTAAGAGAGTCAACAAGTGTTTTCCTTTCGCTTAATTTTTTTGTATGCGAATTTTGCAATAAAAGAATGGTTTTACTCTTAACATTCAAGTTGACATTTCAAGGAAACAATTTCATTGACTTTTTCAAGGAGTTGATGCTTATGATCATTTAGTAAAGCATCATTTTTGTTCCGCATCCACATCATTTCAATAAGAATAGATCTTGAGAAAGCAAATTATAAATGCCAAAAAGATGGGATGATTTTTTTTTAAATATCACTAAGGCATAAAACATTCGTAAATTGTTTTGCCAAAAGAAAGATTATAAAAATCCAAGTGCTATTTAATTAAAGCTATAAAAAACTTATGATAAAGGTGTTTAAATCATATCAAAAGCTTTTAAACTTCCACGTGGAAGTTTAAAAAAGACCTTTGATTTAAAAAAGATTCCTTTTTTTTCCTTGAATTTGTTTTAAAAAAAAAGGTAAATAAGATTTAGCTTTCATAAAAGACAGAAAGAAAAAAAACAAAAAAACTCTTAAAAGAAACTAATCCACGTGGGAAGAGTTTTCATTAAAAAGCTTAGAATTTTATTTATTTATTTTTCGGTATATGAGAAAGCTTTAAAAAAACAATAGTAGAAATAATGATTGATTATCATAACACTTTGTTAACATGTTACACTAAAAAAAAGGTAGTGCTTTAACTTATGATGCAAAGTGAAGTTGATTTGAATAAACAAAAAAAAAATTGCTTATGAGTTGAAAAGGTAAATAAGGTTGGATGAACAGATAACTGAAAGAAACAGAAAACTAAAATGCCACTTGGCGCATCATACAAGGAAACTTGTATTGATTAGTCTTGATTCTAAAAAAAACTTCCAACTCCGAAAAGCACAATTACTAAATAGTTTTAAATTTTGACGTTGTCCTTAAAAAGTGATTAAATGCGATGGAAAAGGGATTAAAAACTATTTTTTTAGAAGTTTTCGGAAGAATGCTCAACAACGTGACATGCCAAAAAAAAAAGACGAAGCCAAAGAACATAGCAAGAGTGCTACAAAGAGATTAAAACCGACTTAGAAGCTGCTAAAGCAAGATTGAAATCAAATGAAATGCAAAAAAAAGTCACTAAGATGCATAGCGTAGAAAAGGCTGGAATCCACCTGGGCAAAAAATGACAAGAATCGGAATAAAATGCCTAATCAAGGAGACCAACACATTTCTGAAAGAAACGTTGAAATGACAAGGGAGGCGTTACTACTCAAATGAAGTTGAGTAGAACAGGACAAAACAGTGAAGTAAAACAAAGAAAACTTCAAGGAGGAACGGAACAAAAAGTTCAATAAAGGCGCAAATACAACAAAGGTAAGAGAGAGCAACGCAGTAAATGAACCAAAACAATAGAGGAAACTTTTCAAAAGAAATAACGAGTTGAGAATAGTGTAAATTAAATCTCTGGAACAAGAAAAATAAAATAAAATAATACTGCACTGACTCAGTAAAAAAAGCCACGAGCTAAAGCCAAAGATAAGACAGACTATAAAAAACTCAGATAAACTAGCACGAAAAGAAAAAAATACAGAACCAGAATGCTTTGAGAAGCATAGATAAAAAGTTATTTTTTTTTTGCTTGGAGCTTATAGTGCCTATTTTTGTTTTATAATAAAAAAACCAGAATACACCCAGAAGTTTTTTGATTGATCTTTCACCAAAAACATTAATGCTTTTGTGTTAAGCAAATGGAATAAATGATATAATTTATTTTAGAAACCAATTGAAAATAAAAAAAATCTGTTGAAAAACTCCTTGTTAAAAACCTATAAGACAAGGTTAGAGTGCCAAACAAAGTCACCAAAGGGTTAAGAGTTGAAAAAATATAATTTTTTTTAATCCACCCATGAAACTGCACATGCTCAAAGTTTTTAAAAATCCGTCAATAAAATGATCTTAGCTCTGATACTATGAAGGACTTATGCCAAAATCGTTTATTAATGACATTAAAAGTGCAGAAATAAATGATAACAAGAAACAATATTACTTCTCATGGAGCAAACCACAAATGAGACAGAGATTTTTAAAGTGGAAAATCAAATGTATTGGAGAAAAAATCACGTGATATTATTGGTAGGCTTGCTACCAAAATCTCCACAAGTACAAGATAGAATCAAGAGCATAAGATAAGAAGAGAGAGCTATGAGTTTCTAGTGAGGAAAATATGAGGTGAAGGGCTCTTTTATAGAGATAGAGAAGGAAAATGAGAGTTACATAGAATCCCTTTATGACTTTACAAGGTCCCTATGTGTGTGCCATTTGTGGCCTAGTTCCTTACAAAGAGAGGGAAGTGTGTGCCATGTGGGGAAGGGAGAGTTACATGCAACTAACTCTAAATCCAACAAGTGGATTAGGGAGGTGACACCTCATAAAGGTAGCAATAACATGCATTTACAAATGTATTAAATGCACATATAACTAAGACTTAGGATAAGCCTATAAACCTATAAAAAAGATCCAAATAAGATTAATTTTTCAACATATATCATATTAAATGTTTCTTTCTACTACTATGAACTATTCTAGCATTCGAAGGGTAATGTTAAGTAAATAACAGTCACAAGGATTTAATATGAGAGGCAAGTTCGACTATCAAATTTAGTCCCTTGCTAAGGTACTCCTATTCCTTTTAATAGATTTATAAAAAAAAATCCAGACATGGTAGAGAACATATCTTGATTAGAGACAAAAAACCATTCATGATAAGGTACTCCTATTGCAACTTAAAAATCAGCTTTTTCTATATAGATTAAATGCACTTATCAAGATGTGGATTTGAGGTCTTGTATAAAAACATCTATCTCGTGTTTGACATTGAAAATTTGAGTTTAACTAGGTGTATGGAAAATGGCATGTTATAAACAAATATTTTACAAAATTCATCATCACAGGTTAGGTGTAATTTTCAAAGTTCATAGCATTCAACTGAATTAAAAATCAATATTTACTTTTGAATGAAATCTACGATGCAATTTAAAATCCACAAAAATATAAGTCTTTGATCATGCTTCATTATTTGCATGTTTGTTGCATCACATACCACATTCTTTGCATAGTGGTCATTTTCATGTCGTTAGTATGTGATCCTTTGATGCTGTTGTTATGCACATTGTGTGCTTATGATAGGGTTTGTTTTCTCTTACCTGTCCCATGACCCCAAATAGATGCAATGCAACATATAAGGGTTAGCTTATCAAGCATGTCAAATAGTATGAATCTAACGACATTAGAGAATCATGACGAGTTGATCACAAAACTGCATGTTATGTATACATGTATGATTATCCATGATTTAGTGCTTAAAATATTTCATACATACCCAATGCCAAGTAAATCAACTAAAGCAAATGGGAGGGGTCACTATGTGGTTTTACAGAAGTTCCATATTGTCATCTAACTACTATGATACTGTTAATGAATTGAAATGTCCGATTAGTTGCACCTGCATTTCAGACATAACAATGGGATCTCCACTTAGTGTGTTACATGCCCCTTGTAGAGAACCTCTAGAGCCGGCTGGTTTTGTTTTCTCTTCTAGTTCTAGTCTACCTAAGCTAAGTGCATGAAGGTTAATTTGGAGGGGAAAAGAGAGAGAAGAATAAATAAAATAAAAAAATGGTGATGCACTAGAAGGAAATGAGATGATTGACTATATATATGAACACAAGGCTATGAGTATGCAAGAAGGGAAATGAACACAACATAGAAAAAAATTTGCAAGGGACAAGATTCAACCCATATAATCATGGAGTTGCAATAGCAAGACATGAGTCAGGGGGTAGACAAGCAAGAGCCACAATAGCTTCTATCATAGTCACATTCTATTGCAATGTGGGATCGAGATTTTCTTATATAACTAAATAATTGAGGCTTAGATATGAATTCTTGGAATTTAGTAGACTTAAAAAGTTTAGAAAGTCAATACTTTGCTCAAATGAGCAAATTACATATAAAGAGAGATGGAAGAGACAAGAGAGGGAAGAGCATTCAAAATTCAGTTGCCCATTTCCAAAGTAGAGGGGAATTGAATGAAAGTCAGTTTGTCCCCTGCTGCCCAACCCGCTTTCACTCAAGAAATCTTCTCCAATTTGCCCATGATGCTGATGCCTCCTTATGTACTTTGCTTGCCTTTGCTTTGACCTTATCTACATCTCTATTAAAAGAAGCTTTCTTTGAAGATTTAAATAAAGCTTTGGGCTCCCATTTACTTGCCCGTAGCTTCTTTTTCTGGTAGCTAGCCTCACCTTTTGAATACATAGGCTCCTTTTATTTAAGCAGTGGGGCGAGCCCGACATACAGATTTGTTTTTAATATTTAAATAAGGCTCTTTTAGCACTAGAGAAATATTTGAAGCCTAAGTTGGACCATTTTCCATAAAGAAAATTAAACAGGTAAAAAACTGGACCCTGGGGTGGAATTTTTAATAGATGCTTTTACCTGTGAGTTTCACACTATCACATGATATGTTGGATGTGTGTAGCATAAAACCCTTGCTCCTTTGCTTTATCATATTTCTGTTTTCTAACATTCTCCTGTACGCTATCCCATTAGATGTGGGCTTGTTCCTTGGTTTTAGAGTGTTTCAATGGGATGTTCCACAGCCTTTGACAAAGTCTGACTACAGCCTGTGGGCCAATTTCCATCTAAATCCGACCTATTTAATATCATTGGAATTCAAGGATTTTGCATTTTGCAGTCTCTCATTTTGTTATTTCTTCCTTTATTACATTTTCTGTGTTCCTCTCTTCTATTTCTCACGCATATTTCTCTCTAGCTTTGCAAAAAAATGATTTTCCAAGGCAGTGTAGACTTGATAATCTTTTACTGAAAATTATGTTGGGGGGAAATTTTCAATTTTTGCTGTATCTAGGTTGTGGCTTTTCTTTTGTTGTCTACTTGATTCTTTGCCATCTGTGATTATTTTCATTTAGCCTTTCTTTCCACCTGTTTCAATACATTACACTGATGTAAGCTCCAACTTTTTAATCAGTAGCACCCTGCATACACAAAAAATGGTAGGTGTTGGAACAAGTGTAATCTCCATGTCTAGGAAGCAACTTTTACGCATTTTAACCTACCATTGGCTCTCAACATTTCAAAGATATAACTACTTCTGTATCTGTACATGCATTTCTAGCTCAAATGCATTTGAAGCATAAAACTTACTAATTGTGAACATATTTATGATAAACTAATAGAGGCTGGTATAATTTGTTCATACATCTAAGATGTGCAAGAAATGCAGAAGTTCTCATGGTAACGAGTACTGAACAATTTTAAAATGCAGAAATCTGATACACATGTATTTCAGTTTTTGTAATGTATATCTACTCTCTATCCAGCTCTAAACTTGTAAGATCCTTGCCGGAAAGAACACCGAAAAACATGTATTATTATTATTATTATAATTATTATTGTTTAACATGCGTTGGTAAGCTGGATTCACGAAGGTTGGTCTAACTTTGGCCTTTGTGGGTCCTACGAAATAAACTAATCTAAAATGTAGCAATATAAGATTTTCAAAGGTAAGTTAACATTCAGGGTTCATAATTAAACCACAAGTTTCTAACCGTTCTAACATAGTTTCAACAAATCTGATCATAATATGAATACAACAGTGAATGAAATAGAGTTCATTCTAATTCCATATAAATGAGAAATTCTATTATCAGCTACATACAAAATAAATACAGCTGATTCGATAGCAACAGTTACAACAATGCCGGGGAACAAGTCTACCCCGCTGACTAAATAAGAGTACATTTGATTAGGCACTTGTTTATGTGATCATTAATTATGCAGCAATTCAAGCCTGAATTACAGCTGAGTCATAACTAAATAAAATCAAAGTATCAACTGAATAATAAATTGTATTGTAAGCTGAATAATAAATTAACAACTGAGTTTGGCATATCACTGAATCACACTGTGCAAGTGATAGGGAAACCATTATTTGGACGTTTTATTCTCCAACCACAGACTGATAGGTCCGCCGCACACCTCTTGAATTGAGAGTGTACCTTCCCTTCAACAAATATTGCAGATAAAGGCATTCAGTTCTGAACAAAATCATTGAGAACTATGTGCAAGAAAGTACAACCACTATCATACAGTCGGCCAGGGAGAACTATTAACTCCACGATCTGCTGACTCATCTGATTAATATGCGAACTACGAAGTACAGTGGAGGGACAATGAAACAAATAGCCACATTATTTTGGCCAAAGCATTTCACATATCACGTAAGGGTAGTAACAGTAATCACAAGCACATAATTGTGAAATTAAGTCTGAAGTCCACAAGGACAACCATCTCACACCATGCTCATGATAAAAATACAAAATTATAAAGATAAGCTTGGATAGGGATGTGCCAGGAAATTTGATAAGACTGGGATTTCCTTATAAGATTTACCATCATGCGAATACTGGCATTCCAAGGTTGCCCAAGGCGTTTCTTGTTTTTTCGTAAACACATATAAAGTTTAACTCAGGTCAGAGAGCTTGTTAATATCATTACTGTCAGCATAATCATGCCGACAAATCATTTAAACCTTGTTGTACTTTGTACAGACCAGAAAGCAAATTAAAACCAAAAATTTATTAAAGGACTTGTAGGTTGCCAAAGTCGTTAACAGAACAATCAAGCAGCACTTTCATGCGTAACGATAGTCAATATAACGTAATTCATATCAAGTAGAAGCAAGGCAGAAAAAAATGTCTTATCCTCACTCACACCCACATCTGTAGGTATGCTCATACATGCTTCATCAATATACTGGTATATCTAATCAATTTAAGCTTTGGTTTCCCTTTAATTATTGACGGGCAAAACATTTTAAAGCTCATCAGTCTATGGATAAACTTAAAATAAAGATAAAGCGCAATACATGTTTTTAATTGCTTCCAATATCCATGTTTCTATAATGGGTTCTAAACTGTATTTCTATGTTCATTTTCACCCATCTCTACAAATCAAAGTTCCGTAGTATATGACATCAGTCCTTGCTAAATCTGAAAACAGCCTTCTGAGATTCTTTAAATCAGTGCTTACAACTTAATTATATTTTTCTAGCTAGTGGAGGCAAATCAATCAAAGCTCAGTCCTCACACTTTATTTCACTTTTCTTAATCTCTCCGGGCAGCGGTAAGGATCTATACAAGGATTAAGTGAAATCTAATGCACTTTGTTGGTCCCTTATTTCGGCTAAGTCTGGATCCATGCCAACTCAGCAGTCATCTTGGCGTGGGGCAATCACTTGGCATGATTGCCATTTGGTATCTTTTGCGTCAGCTGGAGGAATCATTGCAGACCTAGCGCCAACTGGCAGGCAGTTAACTGACACGGTTTTTTAGAACATCTTCTTGAGTGGCTGCACGTGGCGACTGCAGCGCAAAGGGAGCAAGGTGATGGAGTCGGCGGAATGATCAACCAAGGCTCCAGCTTAGCACCTGGCGTGTGCTCTCCACCCTGACACGAAGATGCTCCTATGGGCTATAAAGCCGAGCTCGATATAGTGAGTAGGGAGATGTGACTTCAAGATAGCAAAGCCTTGCCAAATTGGTTCTAGACACAGTGATTTGACCACCATTGAAACTTAGGACTAGCATGGATGCCTTTGAGGCTCCAATTGTATTGCCCAAGCTTGCCTGTGAGCCGTTGGATCGTTTAGTAGTGTAGATACGCATATACTCTATTTTACATGGTATGGAGTATGCTCTGTATTATATTCTTGATGACTGAAGAATGGTGTTGCATCTATTTGAGTTCAATCTAGTTATGTGTCTGACTAAGATCCTTTGAATGTGCAATGTTCGTAGTAATTAAATTGATATAAGCATGATAATTGAGTGTTATGTTTGAGTGAAGCTTTGGTCCAAGTGGTTAATGGCGTCCCTGTGTAAAAGATGACGTCAACCTGCTTGGAAGAAATGGCCGAAGTATAGATAAGAACCTGCGCCCAGTGATGATATCCTTGCATAAAGCACAAGCCTAGTATGAACTTGATCGAAGGCATTCCGTTGACCCCTCAAGCACTGAATGATGCTAAGCGTAGCGAAATAAAGGTTTGCGCCCTTGAGAGAATAGAACCAACCCAATATAGGCTTGTGCCTTTATGACCAAAAGTAGTTCCACAATAGGCTCTACGCTTATAGACCATCAACCTAGCCCAAAAATGACCTGCGCCAATGAACCTATCAATGCCGTTGTTGCAATTACCAAGTCTTATGAAGAATGAATTGTGCCATGGCACAACTAGCCCAATGCGGGCCCCAGTTCTTTCTCTGTTGCGCTTTGGGTGAGCGCGTAAGGCTTGTGCCTTGTGTGAATTGATGCCAGCGCAGGCGAGTGATAAATGTTGAGCGCTACGGGAACATATCTTGTTTGTGCCTAGTTGTAATGAGGCGAGAACTGACTTGGAACAATTGAATAAGTGCTGGACAGAGTATATGAATTGAAACTCTAATTAAACTACAACATTTTGGTTCCGTTGTCGGGACTCGTGTTGAATTTTTTTGTTGCAATGGTGCAACAAAACAATGCTCCGACTCTCCTTTGAGAACATCGAGTGCTGGTTGCAACAGGTGGAAGACAGCTTTGTGCTAAAGCATCCATCTTGTAAAGGACAAAAGCTAAGGAAGTGGGTACAAAACAACCTGTATGATGCTTTGTATCAGGTCTTCTTTTGCAAACTACTTTAGTATGTGTACCGATGGTTGGCTGCCTATGTGACCCACAGAAGTCGAATCTATGGATAGTGCCTTGAGTGGACGAAAGAGCACCTAGAGATGCTTGAGAACCTAGATGTCACTTGGACTAGAGCTGTAGATAAATGGTGGCAAGGAGCGCTGAACAATTATGTGCTTGAGTTCGCAGTGTTGACACACTCTTGCCTCGAGGAAGCAGAATATCAGTTTTTGCATGAGCCTAGAGGCACGTTTGTGAAAGAGTTCAGTGAAGAGCTTAAGAAACTGATGGTGGGTTACGGCTTTGAAATCGTGAGAATGGAAGGCTAAGTCCTTTCGTGTATGAGCAGTGCAATGGGGAAGAAGGGGATGTATAGGTGAAGCACAATGGAAGGGGATGAACATATTGACACTCGAGAGCTTAGGCAATAGAACTATAACAAGAAGAGGTGCACGCTGATGGAAGATCTGAGACTTAGAAGTGCCGAGAGAACCCATAGCAAGCGGGAAGGGCATGGAGAAGGATCTCTTGAATTGCAGCAGTGCGAGGAGAGGAACAATGAAGCCATAGATTGAGCTCAACTGTTAATGTGTGAAGAATGCATTAGGTCCTTACAGAATTTGACCATTGAAGATGCGCCAGAAGCGCCTACCCCCTTTGAACCTGCGGCGCTAGCTCATGCGCTGGATCCCCCACGTGAAGAAAGAAGAGTGATAACTGACCCTGTTGTCCACATAAACTTTGACCATTTTGCAGACTTGGACTATAATTTTGTGATTGAACAAGTTGTTGCTTACGAAAAGTTAAGCGAGGATACCTTTAGACGTTTGGGCGCTAGCTCGACAACACAGAATGTGAGCGCAAGCATTCTAGTTCAGCCAATGTTAGCTGCACAGACTAAGCAACAACCCACAGGATGAGGCCCGACACTTCAAGTCAGTAGTACAACGCCTTCATCATCTTTGGTGCTGGTAGTAACAATAGGACCAATGCTTAACCCAGTGGCTGGAGGCATTGGAGGACCACTGCTAGGACAAGTACCATGGGGGCAAGCGCCTTGGATGCCAGTGGCCCCCCCCCCCCCTCCCAACAAAAAAAAATTTACTAGGAGATGGCCATGCACTTGCCAGAATACTACAGCGTGGAAAATGCCACATAACATGTGCTAAAATGTGAACTACAATGGCGCGCTCGGGGTATAACCCAATTGGAACGCAAGGCATACACAAAATGCGGAGTACGATCAAGAATTCCTGGTAAATGCCACCATTGATGGATGGCCTGTTTGTGAGATCCTCATGGACATTGGTGCTGAGGTCAATATCTTAACAAAGAATGCATGGGAAAAGATGGGTAGGCCAGGTTTGAGGCCTTCCCCTCATGTACTTTTCATGGTCAACAAATCCAGGACACAACCAACTGGAATTCTAAAAAGTGTTGTTGTAGATATCATTGGTGCCGAGTTCCATGCTGACTTCAAAGTGATCGAGTTCGCTGAACAAGATAATTATCCAATGCTCCAGGGAAGGCCATGGTGCTACGCAAATAGAGTTGATATGTGTTTCAAGAAGTGCTAAATGACTTTTGAAAATGGCGAGAGGGTAGTAATCCTCCTCTCAAGTGACCAAGGACCCCCCTATGTAGAAAGTGTTGATCTAGAGGATGGATCAGCCATATCTACAAGATAATGGCGCAAGGCGTTGATACTCTACACCCCAATGACCAATTATTGCTTTCTTGGGACGATGGACAGTCGGCCTCAGACACCACCGACGTTGCTTGCGATTGATGGGTTGAAGAAGCTTATGAGATGACTAGTCGGAGGTGTCGCTTAGTGAGCATGAAGGCGCCAAAAGCTACGAGAATTGGTTGGTTCCAGATTGATCGCACTTCGAAGAGATGGGTACCATGCAACAGAGAAGGGAAAGAGGGCATTTCACCTGAGCAAAGGTAAACTTGCTACACTCCCAAGATACGAGGGGAGCAATCCTGTGGAAGAATATGTCTTCGACCTTGAGTCATGAGTCCCAAAGGAGGTAGATAGGATGGGCTCACTGGTGTATACTTTAATGAGCATTGCCGCTCGTTGGTGGGCAATGCAAAGGCCTAGCTTGTCGACTTGGCAAGATGTAAAAGCAACAATATGCACCAGATTCGGGAAAAGCAACGAGGATTTGGACATTTCTGCATACTCTAGTGATTTAGACCCAATAGCACACATATACTTGTGGGAAGAAAGTTGGATTGACTAGGGTGCAAATGCCCCAAGGAACTTATGGGTGTACACCTTCTACAAAACCTTAAAGACGTGGGCATGAGCGTGGTATGTTATCAATGAGACGCGCCGCGAGACAACAAATTGGGATGCACTCCAGGAGAGGTTTGTGCACACTTTCTCCTTTTCTTCACAGATCCTGGAAGTGATCAAACCACTTCAAAAAATTCGAAGGGCAGTGTTTGAGGACACTGCAATCCTAGAGGAGCGCCTAAAGGACATGTTCGAGGAAAAAGGATTAGCGCTTTCGACTTTCTTTGAGGAGCAGGTGCTCGATAGTGACTCGAGTGAATAATTTGATGAAACCTGGAAGTAGCGCAATTGGATGACTTTGACAGGGAAGAAGAAACAAGTGCACCAAATAGAGGGTAACACCCCTGGTGAAGAAGACTCGACTCATCTTCGCATAGAGACAACTGACGGGAGTAGGCAAGTTGAGAATTTCCTTCAGGAGAGGAATGAGCCCTACCGCGCGCCGCTCAAGATTACCAAGGCAGACATCAATGCAAAAGGGGAACTAGAGATGGCTACTCTGGGCGCATATTGGTCTGACGTGAGACTGGAGCTAATTGTGGATCTCCTAAAGGAGTTCCAAGACTTGTTCCCTTGAAATTATCAAGACGTGAAGGGCACCCACCCATCCCTTGGGAAGATGAGCATAACGCTGGTGGACGATGCAACACTTGTCAAGAAGCGCCCCTATAGATGAACCCCAATCTTCGTGCCAAGGTCAAGTTGGAGATTGATGGTATGCTAGATGCAGACGTTATCTACCCGGTGCAGGAATCCGAATGGGTGAGCCCCATGGTGATTAGCATCAAGAAGGACAGGTGCATTTGCATTTGCGTTCATTATAGAATGTTGAACGCCACCTACGTCATTGACCCCTTCCCGACTCCGTTCACCGGCGAAGTCTTGGATGGCGTCGCAGGTTGCAAAATATACACCTTCACTGATGGGTTCTCCGGATACCATCAAGTCCAGATTGAAGAGAAGGACAAGCCCAAAATGACCTTTGCGACTGAATAGGGTTGTTTCACTTTTAACGTGATGCCCTTTGGACTCAAGAATGCGCCAGCCGTGTTCTCTAGAGTAGTGATCACTACATTTAAGGACTTCATCCACAAGTTCCTCCAAGTGTACCTGGATGACTAGATAGTATATGGGCTAGTGAAGGACCATTATGACAACTTGTGCCTAATGTTTGAAAGGTGCAGGGAGTTACAGGTATCCTTGAAACGCAAGAAGTGCGTCTTCACAACACCTTTTGGAACCTTGCTCAGGCACATCGTCTGTAAAGATGGTCTGCTTGTTGATCTCGCGAAGATTGCAATAATCATTTAGCCGCAGACCCCTTTGACGCAAAAAGACATTCGCGCCTTTTTAGGCCATTGCGGCTACTATAGGAAATGCATAAGGAGCTATGCAAAGATTGTGATGTCGCTAGAGGAGCTCTTGCGCAAGGATGGCCCGTTCTATTGGGGCGTAACCCAAGAAGATGCCTTTGAAACTCAAATTGGCTAGCGCGCCTCTTATACAATTTCCTGACTGGATGACCCCATTCCATGTCCATGTCGATGCATCTAGCTCTGCAATTGGCGCCATTCTGGTGCAACCTGACAAAGGCAAAATAGATCATCCCATCTCTTTCGCAAGCAAAAAGTTGACCCAAGCAAAGTAAAACTATACATCAACTGAGCGCAAGGTGCTGGCCATGGTCTACGCCTTGCAAAAATTTAGGCAATACTTGTTGGTGACCCCATTCATCTTCTTCACGGACCACAAGGCGCTTAAGTACCTCGTGAACAAGCCCATTCTCCACGGATGCATTTGTAGATGGATATCACTGTTTCAAGAGTTCCAGTTCTTAGTTGTCGTCAAGCCTGGAAAACAGAACTCGGGCCCAAACCATTTGTCCCGCATCGACTTAGGCGATGCAACAGTGCTGATCGAGGATAACATGTCGCATGTGCAACTCTACAGAGTCCAGCATGTCCTTGAGGACTTGACAGAGATAGTCACTTTTCTAACATTAGGATCTGCGCCCCAGACTATGACAACCAAAGAGAAGAAACAACTCGCAGTTCGTGCCTGTTGGGATTAGTTTTCACATTCTATAAGTTTGAGTATTTACAAGTTGATATTTACCGAGAGGTAAATATAATTAGTTAGTTTGTTAATCGGAATATTTTTATATAACAATATTACGATATAGGTTAGAATATATATTGTTGAGAAATATTGTTTATATTGTTATAACAATATATCAAATTTAGTGATTTGCATAATCATAGGATTTCGGGTGAGAGAAGTTAGTGGAGAAATTATAGGAATCATATTCCTATATATTTGTAAGATGTTCAAAAGAATTAATTAAGAATATAGAGCAGATTATTATTGTGATTAAAATTCTCTCTGTGTATTGCTCATATTTGTGTTCGGCTCTTTGAATTCTCAACAGCATCACCCCTTTTCAGCTCATTAGCGGGGAATTGTACAATCTAGGTCTAGATGAAGTCCTGTGTCGATGTGTCTTAGAACACGAAAGGGACTCCGTTTTACGCGAGGCGCACGAAGGGATAGTAGGCGGCCATTGCGCTGGAGACGCAATGGTGCGCAAGGTATTGCAATCAGGCTCGTGGTGGTCAAGTTTGTTCCAAGATGCAAAGGATTGTGCCAATGCATGTGACATATGCCAACACACAGGGAAGCCCAACCATCGGGATGAAATGCCTCATCCCCATTCTTGCCTAGGTGCCATTCGAAAAATGGGCCATTGATTTCGTTAGGCCGATCACTCCTGCAGTAAGGCACACATGCACAAGATACATTCTAAGGGCCACCGATTATTTCACTAAGTGGGCTGAGGCAGCACCAACAAAAGACTGCACAACCGTCACAGTCACTCGATTCATATGGGAGAACATCATAAGTTGCTATGGGTGCCCACTTAGTTTGACTAGTGACAGAGGCACACACTTCATCAATAAAATTGTGCAGATCTTGCTAATCGAATACATGGTGGTGCACCATAAGACTACCCCTTATCATCCACAAGCGAATGGCACTGCTAAGCCATTCAACAAGATACTGGGAACGTGCCTTATGAAGATATGCGATGTTGGTTGCAAAGATTGGGATGATTGAGTTTCAATAGTATTATGGGCATATCACACAACCTACAAACACCTGAACAAGGCTACACAATTTCAACTGGTGTTTGGCGTTGAGGCAGTTCTACCATTAGAGTTCATGGTGCCATCATTGCGCATTGCGCATATTGGTCGTTTGGATGAGTAAGAATCATTTAGTGCAAGGCTGGAGGACTTAGAGCGCTTGGATGAGGTGTGCGCCCAAGCAAGGTGGAGCCAACAGATAGAGAAGGTGCGCTAGAATTTGTGGCATGACAAGCATATTTAGCGCAAGGTACTAACTGAAGGAGCATTGGTCTTGCTATATGACTCCATGCACCTCAAGCACCCGAGAAAGCTACAAATTAGGTGGATTGGTCTGTATCTCATCCACAACATATTGGAAATTGGTGCATGCAAGTTGCGCACGTTGTCGAGTGAAATGTTCCCTGGGCATTTCAACGCCAACCGATTGAAGCCTTATAGGCAATAGGATGGCACTTGCGCCATCAAACACTGACTTCCTGGGCACAAGTCAGTTGTGTTTTGCTAACCAAAATAAAGTTTGGCGCAAGCCAAACATCTCCTTATGTTTTGTGTTGTGTTGGTAATGAGTGAATAAGTGAGGTGCTTTCAGGCCCGCAAGCGAACTATTCTGGCACTTCCACACAACTTGAGTTGGGTGAGTTGAGCATGGATGCTTTCTAAGCACCTAAGGCCAAACACCTAAGTTTTTGGGCGCATGGAACTCGCAAGACTTTGAAAATGAGTACCAAGCGACAAAGAGAGGCGCACAGGGTGCTAAGTGTGCAAGACACCTGGAGAGTGAAGCGCTAGAGGAGCAGCACAAGGGATTTGTATGGCATAGGGACAGGCCAAGGGAAGAGACGAAAGCGTAGAAAAATCGACCAAGACAGGAAAAACGCGCTTGAAATGAAAGCGCATTAGGAAGAGAAGATGGAACCTTGGAGGTTGAATCGCGTGCATGTGAAGCGCTTCGCCCAGGTTGCCATAAGGCAAAGGTCACGCCAAGTGAACAAAGCGCAAGAGGAAGATCGTCAAGACAAATTGGCATCCACCCAAAGTTAGGTGGGAAGTGACCGTTTGAACTACATGTCACTTCACCAAAAATACCGTTTAGAGAATTTAACGAGGTGACGACGGAGGCACAAAGATCTACATTGAATGCGTAGGTGGCAGTGGATTTTTTAGATTTCACAGGTTTTAACGGATTCCAAGAAATCTAGGCGACGCCACACCATTACTCACCTGCAATAAAGATGGTAGCTGAATTAAGGGTAGAAAGAAGCGAAAGGCTGACTGGTTTAGGTTACAAACCTTAAGCGAAATTAAGCACATAACCAAAGCTGAACTAGAGCCAAAGTGAACAAATGCTACCAGAGTGAAACCCCGAGCATCCATAGCGACCAAACAAGAACGGTTGCAAAGAGGAGATTGCGTTCCCGTTGAGATTAGAAAGGAGGCTTGTGGGGCAAGAATTGTGAAAGAACCAGGCAGGAGAAAGTTCTAGTGATGTCGAGGCCACCATTAACGGCGAACGAAGCTCGAAAGCCGAAGTCACAATTGCAGACCCCGCAATTGTGAGTTGTGCCAAGAAACGTTAGAGGCTTTGACAAAATCAATAGACCGTGCTTCAACTTTTGCCGGTTCAGGATGGGAAAGAAATAGATGAGTTTTGGGCCGCTATAGGCCCAAAAGGATGCCAAATGGGCGCGGATGATAGAAGAGACGACCGCTGCAAAGAAGAAAGCGCAACCGGTGGAAGGGGTTAGCGTCGTAGCATTGATCTTGAGGTGCTCGTAAAGATGTCATACTGGGAAATGTAGTTTCCCACGGAGGTCTTGGAAGGAGAGAATTGGGTGTGTTTCACGCACACTTGCCGGCTAAAAGAATACAACCACTGCACCTCAAGCAATGCGCAAGATCTAGCGCAAGATTGTGTGGTTGATATGGGGGCCAAGACAGAAGCGGGCACAACATTGTTTGATGTCTCCATTCGAGACAAACTTGCGACCATCGGCGCAACTTAGCTCTATTAGTTGTGTTTTGGGAATTCGAAGGAACTCGTGTAGTTCCTCCTCTCACGCGTCCATGGAGACCACTTCTACTTTGTAGGGAGGCGCATGCGGTTATCAATGAGCCTAACTGGCAGAATCATCGGGCTCCCAGACTCTGGTGCAGAGATCCACTAGATGATGGTGGATGATGTTGAAGTAGAAGGGGTCACGAAACTCCTCGGGTACTACAAGGGGGGATTCACATTCCCAATAAAGGATATCAAGGACCCTGGCACGAGGGTAGTGATGTGCCTCCTAAGTTCAAAAGTTTGCCTTAGCGGACGGTGGATGAACATCACCAAGGCCTACCTGTGCATCGCTCACCACATGGCGCAGGGGTCAAATTCAACATAGCAAAATTCATTGCTGAAGAGATGGTGAAGAACGTGCTTGAGTGTCACACGACGCGAGAGACCTTCATGTGGGGGTCGATGTTGATTTTAATTGTGATGGAGGAGATTGGTGTGCCCAATGACGACGAAGATAGTCTTTGTGTCTTCCCAACGCACAAGGACTCCCCGACGCTGAAGTACCAGAACTTCACCTGCCCACCCACCTTCTCCCAGAAGTACAAGACCCGAGTGATGGGGTGGTGCTCCCAATACATAGAGGCGTTTGGATGGAATGGCGCATCCCTGAGGAGCTCCTTGAGAACATGTTTGGAATAACGACCTTTGCCGTTATGCAACACTTCTATGTAGTGCGCTTGGCGCTCATAGATGGCAACCGATTAGGTTGGTTGAAACTTCCTTGTGTGTTTTTCGCCAAGTACTTTAGGGATGCGCCAAGGAGAATTCCCAACGTGCAATAGCTGGACATCCCGGTGAAGGCCATGGATTTGGAAAGAAGCAGGTTGCGGCGCCAATACGTACGCCTAGGAGGAAAAGCTACAAAAGATGAGGAGGACGATTTGGATCACATTGACCTCCATCCCCTCCAGAAAGGAGTAATACCCGGGGACATACACATGTTATACCATGAGATTAAGTCGAGAAAGAAGGGTGCAGACCTTGAGAAGGATGATGATCTCCCCGTCCAGATTGATGACGAAGGGAAGCCAACGCCAGTAGTGCAGAAGAAATCTCCCCAAAAAAAGCGGGGAGGAAAACTGGAAGAAACTCAAGAGCGCATAAAATTAAGGATCGCCTCCGGAGAAGAAGCCACCCCCTTAGCCCCAAAGAAAAAGCGCATGATCTTCATGCCAGGGACTACTCCTAGCAAGAAGGAGAAGAAAAAGAAGAAGCCCAAGGGGCCCGTTGCGATGCCAACAATAACCTTGGCAGAAATGGAAGCACAAGAGGCGCGTGAGGAAATGGAGGCGCAAGAGGCATTTGAAGAGATGGAGGAAGAAGTAGGAACCAAGGTCTACATTGTAGAAGAAGCAAGAGAAGAGCCCAGCATCGAAGAAGTCCAAAAGGCCCTCAAAGGCGGCACCACTGCCACTCTTAGAGAGGCAAGAAAGCTGCCCAACGCCTCATCAAAAGAGCCCTCCACATAATCTACGCGAACTGAGGAAAAAAATGGGCCTCAACGAGGAAAAACTAGAGATGGCGACGGTGCTGGAGCAAAAGAGGAGGGCCGTGAAGGAAAAAGGCATGACCAAGGGGGAGATTGAAAAGGTTGAGGCCGAGGAAGAAAAGATCGTAGCACTAGTAAAGAAGATGAAGGCCAAGAAAAAGAAGGCCCAGGAGAAAAAGACCAAGAAAGAGAAGGAAGAGAAAGAGGTTGTCGCAAGCGCAGAATCAACTAAAGAAGCGGTAGAAAAGGCGCTTAGCGCCTCCACCAATACAGTAGTCTAAGCTGCAGTACAGGGGTGCCCAAGTAGTGAAGGGGCAGCTGAAGACAAGGAAGGCGATGCTGGCACCTTGAAAGAACATATGGAGAGCGCCGAAGAGACCTAACAAGAACAAGAGGAGGGCAAAGCTGGCGCCAAGGGAAAAGCAGCGGACAAAGGGGACAAGTCTGAAAAAGAACCCCTATAGGAACAGGAAGAAGAAACCCTTCAGGAAAACGCCGAAGAGAGCGGTAGCGCTGATGAAGAGGAATAACAAATAGAGCTGGTTGTCACAGAAGAAGGCTGGGAGCCGAGCCTAAGAGAAAAGACGCAGAAGGGGTAGACAGACGAAGATTTATACATGTTTGAATACATGCCCTCTGGAGCAGTCACAGCTAGGACGCACCAACAACTCCCGTTTGCTTTTGATAGCTATATGGATGAGCCTCATTTTGAGGTGCCGCAAAAGGCCATATTGGACGTAGATAAACCGCAATAAGGGCATGATTCCCTTCTCATAAATCCCCGCACCATGAACCAGAGTTCTGAAAATAGTTACTAGGGTTTTGCCCAAAAAGTCTAGATAGGTAATAAGGCATGTTTCAAATCACCTTACAAGCAACCCATGATAAGGAAAAATACAACAGTTTCGATACAAAATAACCAGCTTCATAACCAACCAAAACCTCAGTACGTTTCAGCAGAACCCACATTATTTCAAACAAAAATCACACAAAACGTCTCATATAGGTAAAACATGGTAAGGTGACCAGGTTTGCAAGCATAATTGAAATTATCTAAACCAAATAAAGGCGCAACAGGGTATTGACTATATTTAAATGCAAGGAAAGAGGAAAAATCATCCCCAAGTCACTAGATGCTTACCCTGAAGTCTCATGATTTCATTATGAGCATGTAGCATCCTGCATACTTGTTTTATTCATCAAAATTTCATAATCAAGCCCAAGAAAAACAACCATAACCCACTTACTTGAAGATTGCAGGCTACAAGAAGCAGGTTGAAAGTGGAAAAAGAACAAGCCGTGTAAAATAGGCTCAACATAGTGAGAGGGAGCAGCCATAGTGCTTGATAATGTGCCCCCAAATTCTTTTTCCTCCCAAAATTTGTCCTCTTGCTAATAGTTACCCTTTCCTTGCCCCACACATCATCCACCCTCATTACTCCCCTCTACCAACTCCTTGGGATTCCCATCAAGTAGACCGGGCGTCCCATGGATTGGGTTGACCCACCTACCAGGGCATGGGCAGACTATTCCTCTTTAATTTTCCCCCCATTTCGTTTTCAGCAGAGAGAAGAAATGGTCGACTACATTCCAAAAACAAATAAAAACATACCAACCACAATTAATGATTTTAATTAAATCCTCAAGGTCGAGCCAAATGCTTTGCTAACCCAAGCAACATATTAAATCCACATAACATAATGACTTCACTCAAGTTTCCCATTGGGCGTGGGATCTAGTCAAGCTCAACAAGGAGTCCAAGTCACCATGCTGACTAGTTAAATCGAGACAAGGCTTCGAGAGGGTGAACTCGCAGAGAGAGAGGTAGGCAACAAGAAACGTTGGACGTGTCTAACACCAATCCAACATACCCACACAAGGATCAAATCAAACATGCGAACAAAGAGCGAAACATATGAAGGCAACCATGACACAAGCACACCACGGAGACACTAAAATCAATAGTTCGAAATGAGATACGAAAGACAAAACAAGTCATAAAAGCACAAACAAAAAAATGACACTAGTCGTCCAATGGCTTAGAATCGAAAACTAAATTTATACCTGTCGGAAACTCATCCGACTGCTCATAGAATCCCCTATCTTCCAAGCTGTCAAAAATCACCACCAACCTAGCTCATAAACGGTATCTGCAACCACCGAATATGATATCAGTAACACCTAAACAATAATTAATACCAACCAATATTATACTTCAGAATGCAATAAAATATTAAATACACCAGATAATTAAACATATCATTTAATGCAGAAATAAATCATAAACATAATCATCAACCTATAGCTGAAAAATGACTATATCAAAACCCATCAACTCTGTAATAGTTAAAATGTAATGTAGAATCGAATATACATGCTACAGTAATGTATTAATAGTCATATAGTATATCAAAATGGCAGGGTCATAACAGCAGGGTTATGCAACTCAAAGTGCCCACTCCAGTTGCCTTAATTATCTTATCCAACAATTTTCCATTCCCTAGGCACGATGGCTGCAGTTAATACAACAAAATGAACTTACTAAGTCAACGCCTAAGCAAACAATAATGCCTTTGAAAACCCAAAAGCAATAGTGCCCTATTTTCCCATCTTTTACTATGTTTTTTTTCAAAAGAATTATTTTCAATGCCACGTCTATATGCTAATGTGGTTTAAAGATTAACGAGGATTAATAACAATGTTGGCCCATCTAATTCTGTGTTCCAAGCCTTATTGAGTAATTCATTTCCAAGTCATCAAATATTATGTCAAACGCCCCTCAGACCATGCTAGAGAGATTTAAATATATGAAAAGAGATATACACAAAGTAAGGTGTCATAACCATAATATAATTTATCCTAAGATTATGATATTTATTTGTGGGATTTGCCTTATGAGCAGAACTTAACTAAATTCCCTGCGTCTTCCTTCCATCCTCTATTACTCACTAGTGGTTATAAACCCAAGTCAAGCAGAGCTAATACAACAGTGCTACAATAACTGGTCCATTGATATCGGTATCCACTACTTGGAATATTGTAGGTGGCTAATGGCACTTAGGATATTCTAAGTAGCGTTTATTGCTTTTGGCACTAGGAATTAGGAGTAGCAACCATTTAAAAGTAAACACAAAACAAAAGTGAAAGCAAACCAATCAATCGGACTAATCAATTACAACAAGTGCCACAACCCAAACAATACTAGTATGTAGGATAATGAAGAGTGTGAACTGCTCAAGTGGTAATAAGGTTGTGCGTGTGTGGTGTTCCCCATGATTATGTTTTAGAAATGTCCACCTCGATCTGCCTACCTCTCCCTTATGATGCCCTCCCTTTGGGTAAAACTGCTGTGAGTGGAAAAGTCCTGTCCGACATCCACCTCAGGTCAACAGGTGATGGTTAGTCCGAGACAAATTAAATATAAATAGCTGAAGCAACAAAATTTAAATGCATGTCATTGCATGAATATAACTAACAAAAAATGTTACTGCATTCACCCAAGAAATGCCACTGAAGTTAAAATCATGCTAGAACGACATAATTTACATGCTATCGTATGTCAACATAAAGTGTTAAAGCTTTTCATAATATGACTGTTATTCAACTGGAAGAATGCTGCATAAATTAAATAAGTTAGAAATTAAGCTTTTTATTTAGATACTATAGTTTTCTGGGATAAGCCGGAAATGGGGTTGTGACAAAACTGATAAAAAAAATAGCCTACCCTATCATGCGTGGATTGAAATATGTGTACATAATAGAGATATTTGCTAATAGAATTTAATTCATCCAAGACCCAGTGTCTGTAGTTACGCTGAGACTGTGTGAGACTAGCATGCTTGTTGAAACATCTTATGGTTGTCAAGAATCTTGACACATGTTTTTGCAAGTGAGAGTTTGTATAGGCTACACAAGCACATCTATGTTATATTTTGATATGCACTCATAAATGTTAAAGTTGTTGCTAGCATGATTGTTTTTTTAAGAAAGTGGAGTTTGAGAGCCTACGGAATTAGCAATGTGTTTATTGCTTTAGATGTGCACATGTTTGCTTGACAATGACAAAACCAACTTTTTTTGGAAGATTTAGTTTTTCTGAAGCATTGAGCTGTGTCTGGATTCAGAATTTCTTTTTTCTCCCTCAAAAATGGAGAGATCTATTAGACTTACGATTTCAGATTGACAAAACTAGTGGAAAATAGTATCACCTAGTCGCCTTCTCTTTTTTTATTTGGTTGGGCTTGAGAACATGCCTGCACCAGTGCAAGTTGAAGGTTTATATTTTCTTTCGATCATTTTAAAATGCTGATAATTATTTTTTGCTGCTTAGAAGAAATACTATATTTTTCGGGATTCTTTGATATAAGTTGCTCTGTAAAGGAATAACTTGCTTTCTGCAGTGCAAGGATGAGGAGGAAGTGGTTGCTGTTATTGCTCATGAACTGGGGCATTGGAAGCTCAATCATACCATGTATTCCTTTATAGCCATGCAGGTAATTTTTATTGATAGACCATCTTAAAGAAGGACTTTGTTTTAGTATAAGCTTTTAAATTTGGTATATTTAGTGTTTTTGATGGAGAGTACTGTATATCTTAGACCATATCAACATTTTTGTAAGAAACCTGTAACTATCCATCTTGTCTTATTGAGATTCATTTGAGGTGAAATTTAGAGATGCATATTGGTTTAATTTTGTATATGGAATTACATCATAGCGAGGTCCTCAGCCTTATAAACCATTCATGTCTGGCACAAATATCATGGATGTAAAAATTATAATTAAAATCAAAGGCATCACTACATAAGAATGTAGTTGCTTCTTGTCTGTAGTTTCCAAGAATAAAGTTGATCAATGTCAGCATCTCTGTTCAAGGGCAAGGTAGTCCTTATGCTTTTCTAATGCAGAATAGTCTTCAGCAAGTTTATTATAAAGGAATCGAAGACAAATAATTATGTATAAATCATTTTGAATTGTAACTGCCGTAATAAAATGAACTCTTGAATTAGTAGCTCAAATAAAAAATATATGCTTTTACTATTGAAATTCTGTGTCCAAGATGGTAACTGACCAATAAAGGATTCTGAGAATTTAATTGATACATGTGTATATTATCGTATTGCTAGAATGATTTTTAGAATGCAGTCCAGCACTTACATTTGGTTGGTTTTAGTGGCTATTTAAATTCTTCGCCATGGCGTCAAAACAATTTAGCATTCATCCCCTAATCTTCCAGAAAAAATTATTACAAATTTATCATAATCATGCAAAGGGTGGCTCAATAAAAACTGCATCAAAATATTTGAAAAAATATTTAATCATTTTGGCTGTATTCAATATGATGTTCATTGTTGGATGTGTTGTATACCTTGCACTTGTTTTCATTCCTTATAGATATGCATTTAATATGTTTGAACTAGTTACCCCGAGAGGTGTTCTTGCATTGGTAGATAGGTTGGTGGACCGTAATTAATGGCTGACCTAATATTTTTTGTCCTATAGATGACCCAATGAATTATATGGGTGGTTTCTTAGCCTATGGTTTTGGTACCCATTGTATTGTAATATTGCTCGGATGGTTTCCTATTGATGTGCCCACAAATACTCACATGTGCATTAGGATAAAGTATAATTTGAAGTATGTTGTTGTACTATAAATAGTTGAGTTAATGCAATAGGGAGGAAGGTTATTGTGCTGGGTTTTTTCCGAAAAGGTTTTTTCTAGGTGAAAATACGCTTATTGTGTGTTTGTTATTTTTCCTTTCTGTTATAGTTTAAGATTATGTTAGTATTGCTTCTCTTGCATAAGTTTATCGATTTATTTCTCTTCATTTGGTATTAGAGCCAGGTTTAACTTTATCTGAGAAGCTAGGGCATTTTGGCTTATGATAAACTTTTTCTTGAGTGGGAACTGTGCGTGTGAGAATATTTGTGTGAAGGAAAAAGAAGGGAAGCACAAGTATAGAGATAAAAAAATCTAATGGCCAACATTTCGAGTTATGGAAACTCAAGATGGATGATCTTGTAGACAAGGATCAATGGGGTGGTGTTAGAAACTAAACATGTGGGTATGAAGCCAAAAGATTCAATGAAGAGGGATCAAAAGGCGAAGACTTCAATCTGTCCATATCTTTCAAATTCAGTGTTATTGAATGTATCTGGAGAAGACACCACTTAGAAACTTTGGGATAAGCTAGGGAATTTGTATTAGACAAAGTCTTTAGTGAGCAAACTGTTTCTTTGAAAGAAGTTGTATTTCTCAAGGATGAATGATGACAACTCCATGGCAGGGCATGCAAATGCTTTTAACATTGTGATAAATCATTTACTTTAGTCGACATTAAAATGAACAAAGAAGAAAAGGGTATTACTATTATGTTCTTTACCTGATTCATGGGATAACCTTGCTTGAAGATATGGTTGCAACACTATTATCAGAAGAAATAAGATGAAATCCATAGAGGATTATCAAACAAAGGGTGCCTTCTTTGTGAGAGGCCATTCCGAAGAAAGATAAAAAAAAGCCAATAGACAAACAATCAAAGTCTAGAGGTAAATCTAAGACTCTAGGAAAAACACAGAGGAAATGTTAGAATTGTGATAAGATTGGGAATTTTAAAAAGGATTGTCGTTCTAAAAAACTTGAAATTGGTAAGTTACTCAACAATGCCCCCCTTTGCAGAAATGAAGACCTTGAACAAAAACTAAGGGAATCTATTATTGGCAGCTTCAAGTACACATGCATGCCATGATGGATGGTTGATTGACTTGGGCACTTCATTTCATATGACTCCTCATAGGGAGTAGTTATGTGAATATGAAAAGATTAATGGAGGCGATGCCTTCTTCAGAGGAAGAGTCAAGTTGATGCTTAATGATGGAAGGGTTAAAACCTTCCCTGGTGTTTTGCATATTCCAGGTGTTGCTAGAAATCTATTTTTTGTAAGCAAGATGAATGACATGAGTGTGTAGGTAGTATGTAATAAGGATGGCTGCAAGATGGTACATGGAACAATGTTATTGGCAAGAGGAGACCACACTGGAACGTTGTTGAAGTTTGAGGCAAGCACTATAAGTGATGGATGTAATATCTTCGTTGTTCCTAAGGTTCCCAATGCGTCAGATTAGACACTTACACTGCTTGCAAACAAGACAATACTTTGGCCTCAAAGGATGGGACATATTGGAGAGAAAGGCTTTCGAGCATTACAAACTAGAAGTATGGTTGAAGGAATTTCTAATTGTACTTTAGATTTTGATATTTGTGAGCATTGTGTATATGGTAAGCAGACTTGAGTAAAGTTTCCCAGTTGTGTTACAAGGTAGATGGGATCTTGCAATTAATACATAGTGATGCGTTTGGAGCTGTGAAGGTTGCATCACTAACAAGGTCTTTGTATTATGTTTCTTTTATAGATGATTAGTCTAGGAAAACATGGTTATATTGTATCAATATTAAATTTGAGGTTTTCAATAAATTCAAGAAGTTTAAGGCTCTTGTGGAAACCCAAACGGAGAAAAAAAAAAAGGTTTTTGAGAAGTGATAATGTGGATAGTATTTGCTCAAATGGATTCAAGCAATTTTGTAAGTAGTGTGAGATAGCAAGGTGTTCACTTAGGGAAAGAGACACATACAAAGATTAAAGATTTCATTGTGGTATTCATTCAAAATGATGACATCCTTGTACTACATTTCTTATCAATTACAAAATGCAAATTTATATATCAAAATCCTTCATATGCACCAGCAGCAACTACTGGGCCCAACTATCGAAACCCAACTACCCACACAACTATTTACAAATATTTTAATCAAAGTTGTTTAATATTATTTTACTTTATTGTAACTAAAACAAAACCTATATTATAAAATATAATATAAGCTATTGGATCACAAATCCCAACAAAACCCCTTTGATCCAAAAAGGGATAATGAAGATGATCCGAAATAATATGACTATCCAACAACACGTTTATTGCAACTGCAGCCAAACCTCCAATGGACTAATCAACTTGTGTTGACATGTCTATTGCAACAACATCCTGACCTCCTTTTCCCCATGATTTGTGACACTCTTTGATGAATGTGCCTCATTCACCATCACTTTGATCATCAATTTCTGTACTACAATATGAGCATCATCATGGGAATACCCAACCGATTTATTCCTCTCTTGATGATAATTTTCTACCTTATATATGTCACATCTTATCTGATGCCCAACAACTCTGACAACTTTGCAAAAACTTTGTTGCTTACAACCGTTGTCAGTGTTTACAATCACCCGAAGATTGATCAAAACTAAAACAATTCCTTTTGCCCCATCAGTTGAACAGTGAGAAGTCTATGTACCATAAATACCACCAAATAATTGGGCCACTCATCAATGGAAATATAAAAAATTATATCATCTGAAGAAAACCAACATTTGGATAGAAATAACATCAAACACTTGTCATCTATCAAAAAACGTTATTACAACAAAACCCGATCTTAGAGCTAGTAGTGAACTCAAGATGGGTGGATCTTCTAGCTCTATCAACTTGGTTGATCCTGATGGACATGTAGCCCACAAGATATTGCATTTCGACTTTTGACGGTATGGCAACATGAAAACATAATGTTACAAAGACAAGCATGAGGTTCAAATAGGAACTGCCCATTTTTAAGACCAAAACAATGCTAGGGTGTCAAGTACTATCGAAATTGTACACTTTATACATAAAAACACCTTATTTCTCTGCTTTGCAATACATTTTTCTAAAAAAACTTTCAGAAGGGGGACTCCAAACCAGTCAAGTAGTGAGAAGTCTATGCAGTATAACTACCACCAAATAATTGGTTGTCTCTTCATCAATGGAAATCTCAAAAATTATTATTATCTAACAAAACTTGAAAAAACCAAAACTCTAATAGAAATAACATCAAACTCTTATCATCTATTCAAAAACGTAATTAGAATATAACCCGATCTCAGAGCTAGTACCAAAATCAAGATGGGTGGATCTTCTAGCTTTTTCAACGTAGTTGATCATCATGGACATGTAGTTCACAAGATACTACATTTCAATCTTCGATGGTATCGACAACATGAAAGCATAATGTTATAGACAACTGGGGTGTCAAGTACTATTAAAATTGCACACTTTATACATAAAAACACCTTATTTCTCCACTTTGCAATACATTTTTCCAAAAAATCTTTATAAGGGGGAACTCCAAACCAAAAAAATAGCAATTTCGATGGATTCAAAATGTGCCAAAACCTTTAGAACTAGTGTTAACGAGCCTATCTTGCAAAAAAACAAATGATGAAAAATTGCATAGGCATAGGCTATAGCACTTACGATGACACAAGTTAAAAAAATCACCGTTGCACTTGGCATGGTTGGACCTCTCGATCTCTACATACTCAACATCTTAGATAAACACCTTTTGACTGATTCTGTTAGGAAACCACTTGCTGTCTGAGGCTTAAAACATGCATATTGTTTTAATTTTACACGCAAGTCTTTTGTAATTTGCATATCCAGCAAAACAAGATAGGGTGGGAGTTGAACTAGTGACCTCTATGTTCCTATTGTCTTTAGACAATAAAAAAACCCACCTCATCTATGCGTGCTATTTTGATGTACAAAGCGAACAAAAAAATTAACCTGTTTTAAATCTGTCCAAATTAAAAAGAATAAATTTAATTTAATTTAACATATATCAAACAACGATATATCACGCCCAACAACCTGTACACACCCTTGTTTGACATTGTACGCATTTGCAGCATGGGAATGATGCATGAATCAAAACAAAAAATGCCTTTCTTTATCTCTGCTCAAACTATAAGTGGCTGAATACAAGTTCCTTTCTTTTCTTACGACATTCTTTATCTCTTGCTTTACTATCTAATGATGCACTAGTTCTTATATCTCTTGCTTCATCACTTAGTGGCACCATCATACCTATAGCTCTTGCTTTACTATTCCTAATGACACGCTAATCATTATAACTCTTGGTTTGCCATTTAATGACACCCTGGATCTATTAAGGTCCTCCACCCTCTATTTCTTTAGATATTTTATGTGTAGGTTCCCCGTATGGATCCAATCCAACCTCCTTTGCACATGGTTCCTATCTATAGCCTCAAACAACTTTCTGGAATGTCGTCTTGTGTGTTGTGGATCTAAAATGGTCTTCTACCTTTTACCTTCTAAGAGGATCATTGTGCTATAGAAGCCCCATTTTTTGCTCAATTCATGCCCTCCATGTCAATCGTCTTTTAAAGCAACTATTGGGATGGAAAGAGTTATATGAACCTTGTTTCCTCATAAATGCACTTTGCTACCTTTAGAAGTGACCCATCCTTAGATCAAATCAATTTTGGTAAATTCTCAAATGCAGTGGAATGCCATATTAAATATATTAATTACCATATTAGTTAGTGCATTAATGGTTAGTGTCCAACTACCCCAACTGTATGTAACTATGTTTTGCGCAATATAATGAAATGTCCCACTTAGGACAGAATTTAGCAATTCTGGAAATCACTACAATCCCTTGAAATAAAATGCAAATTTTGATTTTTTATCAAACCCTAACCACACAAAATTTCAGAATTTTTGAAACACTTACTTTAGATCAAAATACGATATTCTATTGCCACAAACCCTTTGCAAAAATAAAGAGAAGTACAGCCATACAAAAGACCTCAAAGTCTAGATTTTTGAACCAAATATATAGGTGAAAAATATTTTTAAAATGCCAGCTAAAGGTGTGTATGATCAAACACCAAAATCACCTTCAAATTATCCCCAAAACTGCAATCCCGAACCCTCAAAGGGGGTCGCTGCCTTAGGAAAGGGCTCCCAACTGGCTCATGGCCTTTGCAAGGGCCGATTACTATTGTGTACCACCTCCACAAGCTGCTCAATTGCTACGCTCCACTTGGGAAGGTGCCTTAGACTTGAAATCTACCAATTCTGTTCAAATATGACCTCTGGATGAAGTCACCCATTGAACATTGAAGGGTTTAGTCCTCAATATCCAAATACTAAAGAGGGTTTATGTCGTCTAGGGCTGAAAGCATAGGCAAGTTGCTCAAATTTTGAATATTTAGTTGATCAAATGTCATGAATGTCAAAATAAACCTCCTTTTTTCCTTTTATATCTTTTCTCTCCAAAAGACCTTCTTAAAAGGGGAGCGCTCACTTGATGAGGAAATCTGAATATTCAAAAATCAATTTGCTTATTATTTCACTTAAGAGCTAACTTACCCATGACCAAAAGGTCCCCTTCTTAAGCTAACATTTGAAAAATGTTTCCAATAAAACACTTTTGACAACTTGAATAGAGATCCAATGTTTCCCTTGATTCTTCCTTCCCTTAGCCTATGGGAAACAACAAGAACATAGGCTAAGGATCTTCAACTGCTCTAATCTTGAGAAGGGGACATTACAGTCCTTCCTTCTTGAAATTGCTTGTCCTCAAGCAATTGCATGTTTGGATGCTGCAGAAAAGCTGTCCCTTCCCAAGTAGCATCCTCGAAGTGCAAATCTTTCCAACGAACCAAATATTCCCTGATGCTTTGGTTCCTTAGCTTCCTTTCCCGAACCTCTATGATAGATTCTGGGACCAATATCAGCTTGCCCTCATCCTCTAGTGCCGGAAAATCAATTGAAGAAGTGATGTGCTGCCATAGTGCCTTTTCGAGGCATGAAACATGAAACACACTGTGGATTGACTATGTTTGGGCAGCTCTAGCTCATATGCAACTTCTCCAACCCTTCTTAGAACTTTGTAGGGGCCATAAAAGCGGGGTTTAAGCTTATCCACCCCACTATGCTTGATGAAAGATTGTCTGTAGGGATACAACCTCGAAAATATCATGTCACCCACCTCAAATGTCCTTTCTATCTGATGCTGGTCCGCATACAATTTCTGCTAGTTTTGAGCATGTTGAAAGTTTTTTTTGAGCACCTCTAACATTTCAAGACTCTATTGTACCAAATCCATAGCTCCCGACACTTTACTATCTATCAAAATTAACTCGACAAAGGAAAATGCATCATATCCATACAAGGCCTTGAAAGGTGACATACGTATAGACATGTGGTATGATGGATTGTAGCAGTACTCAGTCATGTACAACCACTTAATCCATGTTGTTTGCTGTCTTGAAATGTAGTTTCATAGGTACCCTGCCACCCATTTATTCACTATTTCAGTTTGCCCATCAGTTTGTGGGTGGTAGCTAGTGATGGGAGACAACTCCGTGCTCATCAATCAGAAAAGTTTTTGCCAAAATAAACTCATAAACCTGCTGTCCCGATCACTTACAATTTTCTTAGGCAGCCCATGAAGTTTAAACACTTATCTGAAAAATATATTAGCCAATATGGGTGCAGTATACTTGGCTGGAATTGCAAAAAAATGTGCATATTTAGTGAGTCTATTTATTATTGGGGTATCATGCACAACCTTCAATATTTGATGTTTCATTTTAGATTTAGGTGTTAAAAGGACCCTATTCTTGTAGATAATCAGTCCATCCACCACCTTGTACTTTTCATCATCAACCTTACCTTCTAGGACAACTGTAATAAATCCATCCTTGGCATACTCAGATGTGATTACAGCGTTTCAATCCATTGTAATTTCGGTCATTGCACAAAAAATGGGCTTCATGGACAATGCATTAGCAACTACATTGTTTTTCCCTTTGACATATTCAATATCAAATTCATAAGATTGTAGGTTATTTACCAATTTTTGTTGTCTATCGTGCAAATCAGCTTGGTTGAGAAAATATTTCAAGCTATTATGGTCTGTTTTCACCACAAATCGGCCATAAATCAAATACTACCTGAACTTAGTTAAAGCATGCATGATGGCCAACATTTCCTTGTCATAGATAGAGAACCTACGCTCTATTTGTTTAAGTTTTGTACTTTCAAAAGCGATAGGGTGTCCTTTTCCATTAGGACAACCCCTATACCTTCTCCCGAAGCATCACATCCCAAAACAAATGGAATGGTGAAATCTGGAACGAGTACCAGACAAGTTCTCATCACTTCCTTGAACTTTTCAAAGGTTTCCATGGTTGTTTTTGACAGCTGAAAGCTTCATTTTTTGTCAAGTTTGTTAATGGGGCAGCAAGCCGGAAAAACCCGTTCACAAATTGTCTATAGCAGCTACATAAACCAAGAAATCCCCACAAATATGTTATAGTAGTGGAGGGCAACCAAACCATGATGGCTTGTATCTTTTGTTGGTCCACATGGACCCCTTGGGCTTTTGATTACATGTCCCAAATATAGAATTTCAGAAAGTCAAAACTCACATTTGGACTTTTTGGCGAAGAGTGTTTGTTGCTCCAACACGCCCAACACTATGTCCAAGTGTTGTAGGTTCTCCTCCCATGTTTTGCTATAAACAAGAATGTCATCAAAGAAAACCAATACAAATTTCTTCAAGTGTAGCCTAAAAACATTATTGATGCACGATTGAAAAGGGACGGAAGCATTGGTTAATGCAAAGTGCATGACCAAAAATTCATAGTGCCCATAGTAACATCTAAAAGCGGTTTTCTGAACATCCTCTTCTCCTACTCGGATTTGGTGGTACCCGGTCTTCAAATCAATCTTGGAGAAGTAGATTGCCCATGAAGCTCCTCAATCAACTCGTCAATTCTAGGTATGGGATACCTATTTTTGATGGTCTTCTTGTTCAATAGGCGATAATCTATGCACATCCTCATTGTCCCATTTTTCTTCTTTACAAGAACAATTGAAGAAGCAAAAGGGTTAGAACTAGGCCTTATATGACCCATCTCCGAAAGCTCTCGTATGACTTTTTAAATTTCTTCTTTGTAGACCTTAGGATGGCGGTAAGGTGTAGTAATTACCGCTTTAGTTCCCGGTTCCAACTCAATGATGTGCTCAAAACCTCTATCTAGGGGTAGTCCATGAGGAATACTACCAAAAACCTTGACATATCTATCAAGGATGGGTTGAATATCCTTGTGATGCTGCTGCTGTTCCAAATCAGAATTTGTAGTGCTTACAAAACACTTTGCTGTCCAAGCAACCTGCACTTATGAACAGCCCTTTCCATCCTCTTTGAAATCACAACCATAGGTGCTCCATTGCTCAACTCACGTAGCACTATTTCCTTACTGGTTCATTTGAATTTTAGTTCCATTGTTTGATAATTTTGAGTGAATTGCCAAGAGAGTGCATCCATTGTACTCCAAGGACTGAATAATTTCTCCAATGCCGACTACATAAAAATCATCTTCAATTTTGTGCTCTCCCATTGTGACATTCAACCTTGGTATATTCTTTGTTCTAGGGATGGTGAAGCCATCTGCCGCAATCACATTAAAGCCTTTGAAATTTGTGGTTTGCTGCCCACATCTAGCTGCCAAACCCTCATCAATAAAGTTGTGGGTGGCCCCACTATCAATGAGCACGGTGACTTTCTTACCTTTCAAAACCCTTCTCACTCTAAAGCGGTGATATCTAGGAGCTTCAGATAAGGTAGCAAGGGTGCCGTCTATGTTGTCACTGTCTTCCGTTTCAACTTGTTCCTCCCCATTAGTGGATGTCCCCTCTTCTTCTTCTTCCTCTTCCTCTCCATCCGAAATTATTTCAATGTAGTGAACTTGCCCTTTTCCACGGCAATGGTGCGCCGGTAACCAAGGGTCTTTGGACGTAAAACAATTTTTTTTCTTATTAATTCATTCCTTGACTCCACCTCTTTGTTCATCTTTGGCAGCTCTTTTTGCTGCCTAGAACCCTACTAATAAGGCTTCTTTTGCTGTCCAAATGAGACTGATTTTGGCTGTTCTGAAAATGCAGTCCTAGGCTGCCCAAAAGTATTTGTTCTTTGCTGTCAAAAAAGCAAAATTTTGCCCTTGGGAGCTGTATATTCAACATCAAGAGCTTTTTGAATGGCTTCTTGAAGAGTAAGAGGGCTGAAAGCCTTGACTAAACCCCTGAGTGTGTCAGCGAATCCTTCCATGAACAAAACCACAAGCCTTCTTTTCAAGACATTGAGTACCATCACTAAAATCCTTTGAAAATCATTCACATGCTCCTCCACTGAAGGCTTTTGTTTCCATTGTACCAATTCTCTGAAATGAAGTTCCGGATCAGTCCTATCAAACTTTTTAATTGATCTACTAAACTCCTCATATGAATTTATGAGGTTGTGCCCTTGTGTTATTAAATCGTGGTACCACCACTCATGGGTGGTTCCTTCCAAATGCAATGGGTGAACTTGATGGCCTCATCTTCCATCATATGTTGAAGTGTGAGGTATGTGTTTACCTTTCGTAACCATGCCCTAGCTGAAATTTTTGTGGATCCATCAAAAGTAGAAAGTGTGAGCTTTCTCAAAGCATGTTGTAGATATCCTAGATTCGTCCTTGGTCTATGAATAGTCCTATAACCACCCTTGCCTTTCTTCAATGTCACGAAATCTGTAAGGCTCATTTCCCCTTTGATTTTGGTGGAAGAGTCTTATATTCCTCATAGCTTGCAGCCACATCATCTACTATAGAAGGCGGCTCCTCCCTTTTTGGAATGACTTCCTCTCTACGAAGCAAGTTAGGTTGAAAAGGCCTTTGTATAGATCCAACCGTCACCTATTGTGGAGGGGGAGGATGGTTGTATGTACTAGAAGCCCTTTCCTCACCATTGTGAGGTCGATGCCCATTCATGGTCTTCATGGTTTGGATGAATGCAATGATCATTCTGTCAAGCGCTTTTGATTTGGAGTGAACTTCTCAAACCTAGCACAATCCGGGTCATCCATGTCTCTATGCCTTGGCTGCTCCAACTCTTGCCTTGGCGGTTCCAACTCTTGACTTGGCTGTTTCTGCTCCTCTACTTGATGTTTTGGAGCCCTTTTCCTTTCCCTTCCATAGTATCTAACCTCTCTATCACTTTTTGACATGTAGACAACTTACTTCCCCACAACTGGCCAAAAATTTGGTTCTGATACCAATGAAATGCCCCACTTAGGACAAAATTTAGCAATTCTGGAAATGACTACAAACCCTTGAAATAAAATGCAAATTCTGATTTTTAATCTAACCCTAACCACATAAAAATTACATAATTCTAGAAAGACTTTTTTAAGATCAAAACACAATATTTTATTGCCACAAACCCTTGCATAAAAGAGAAGTACAGCCATACAAAAGATCTCAAGATTTATATTTTTGAACTATATAATTGAAAAATATTATAAAAATACCAGTTGAAGGTGTGTATGATCAAACACCAAAATCACCTTCAAATTAATCCAAAAACTGCAATTTCAAACCCTCAAAGGGGGTCGCTGCCCTAGGAGAGGGCTCCCAATTGGTTCACTGCCCATGCAAGGGCTGATTACTGCTGTGTACTACCTCCACAAGCTGCCCAACTGCTGCACTCCACTTGGGAAGGTGCTTTAGACTTGAAATCTGCCAATTCCCCTCAAATATGACTTTTGAATGAAGTCACCCACTTAACATTGAAGAGTTTCGTCCTCAATATGCAAATAACAAAGAGGGTTTCCATCCTTTAGGGCTGAAAGCATAAGCAAGCTGCTCAAACTTCGAATATTTAGTTGATCAAATGACATGAACCTCACAATGAACCTCCTTTTTTCCTTTTATATACTTTCCCTCCAAAAAAACCTTTCCAAAAGAGGAGCACTCCATTTGAAGAGGAAATTTAAATATTCAAAAAGCAATTTCCTTAAAATTTTACTTCAGGGCTGACTTGCGCATGACCAAAAGGTTCCCTTCTTAAGTCAAAATTAGAAAAAGGTTGCCAATAAAGCACTTTTGACAACTTGACTAGAGAACCAATGTTTCTCTTGATTCTTCCTTCCCTTAGCCTATGGGAAACAAAAAGAAAATAGGCTAAGGGTCTTCAACCATTATAATCTTGAGAAGGGGACATTATATATAAGGACACATGCACTTCAAAGTGTGCCTTCAGTTTTCTCTTCATTCTTTCACAATTCACATTTGCTAAGATTGTTCGTATTCTTCTCCTAGGGCTTCCTTGAACAATCACTGATACCATGTATGCGACCACATTTTGCACAATATAGGAGGATGCACACTTCAAAGTGTGCCTCTAGTTTTCTGTTCATTCTTTCAACATTCACTTTTTGCTAACATTGGTATCAGAGCCACTGTTTGAGCCCTAGGATAAGGGTACAAACATAAAGTTGCAGAGTTCGAGATAGCCCTAGTTGTGTACAAATGCTAGCGAATTGAAGAGGTTTGAGGTTCAAAGAAATCCTAGGCAAATTGCTAGGGGTATGCACTGTGGATGAAAGGCTAGAAGACGTTAAAATTTGAAAAAATACGATTGAAAGTCATGATGTGCACAACAACAAAAATGTGAGTACCAAACTAGATATGATGGGATAAATGTCATGGAAACCCTGCTGATATAATGAAGATTTCATGAAAATAGAGATTAGGGGGATGTCGTGGCAAAGAAAATGCAGTCGTGACAAACCAAAACACAGTTGTGAGAAGTTGCAGGGAAACAAAATGTGTGAAAGACAAAACGTGATGTACCAGTCACAATTTAGTGCTGCTAGGGCACAAAACCATGTGGGAAGAAGGAAATGCAGACCAATTCAGTGTAAAAATTGTTAGTACGATTTTGTGCTTCCATATTTGACATTCAGTTTATAAGCAAATTTAGAATATACACTATGCATATCCTTGTTGCATTGATTTCCAGATCAAGAATGTACTTTTTTTGTTGGATTAATTTCCAGGCTAAAAATAGGCCTTTTCCAATTGTATTGATTTCCGAATCAAAAGTAAAAATTTGTGTATAAAGTGGCCAATTTTGAAATTTTGGTTCTACTGAAAGTGCATAAACTAATTGGTTAGAATTATAATGTTTGGAGTGATAGAATTTTAACAATTGTGGAATATTGTGATTGTGATAAAGTCATCCTTGGCACTGAAGCGAGACTTGCTACAAATTTTGTAGATCTATGACAAGTCTTAAAGAGGCCTTGTCGCTGCTGAAGTTATTAGTGTCAGATGCAGTGATTCTTGACTCCAGAATGCTATTGGAGCAAGTGTGCTGTGGACCAATCTGAAAAACAAATATCAAACTTTAGAGAAAATTTGAGTTCTATACCTAAAACATTTGCTATTCTCTATAAAGATGAATAAGGGTGAGTCCTTGTTAGAACATCTTCTTTGGATGAAAGATCTCTAAGATTTGCTTACAACCATTAAGATCAAAGTTGATGATGACAACATGGTGGCTCTTGTTTTGAAGAGTATGTGACCCTCTTAGGAATGTTTTGTGAAGGCTTTACCAGACTCTGACATTTGATCAGGTTAGTTCTTATTTTTTGCACAAACAATGTAGGCAAAAACAAATTAGTGAGTTTAATTCTGGACAAATAAAGAGTGCACTTGTTGCATAGTGGAAGGGGAGGTGGAAACGTAAATGTAAAGGTTTTACTTCCAAATATCAAGGGAAGTGTTATTATTGTCAGAGGGTTTGGACATGT
The DNA here is from genome assembly GCA_037957365.1 of Torreya grandis. Classification (NCBI taxonomy): domain Eukaryota; kingdom Viridiplantae; phylum Streptophyta; class Pinopsida; order Cupressales; family Taxaceae; genus Torreya; species Torreya grandis. Next base: position 111,417 of record JARHVA010001852.1, on the reverse strand, counting down.
CAATGAAGCTTGCTGGAAGCGACACTATGGTCTTTCACATAACGAAAAGTCAAAGGTGCTAACAAATGTAACAACAGTTGACGCTGAACGATATTTTAAAGAAGAATATGTTCTCACGACATCATGTGCAAATGAAAGTCTTACAAGTTGTTGGTTCTTTGATTCTGGTGCATCAAGACATTTCACGTGTCGCAAGGACTGGTATGTTGAATGTAATGCAAAAACAAGTTTTTTCTGGTTCAGTTTCATTAGGTGATGGAAGATCACATGCTGTAGAAGGGAGAAGGGATATACACATTGTATTAAATAATGCTGCAAAATTCATGGTCATTTGTAGGTATGACACTAGAATGGATAAAAATCCCATGTATTAGTTAACTAAAAATCCTAATATTTCAGTAAATTTATTTGGGAAAAATGTATTGTGTCTAATATAAAACATTACAGAGTAGTTGCCCTAGGCATTGGGCAAAATGGCTTGTATAAGCTTGTTGATCCTGTCACAATCAACTTGCATGCATTAGTTGTGCAGGATAATATCAACATTTTGTGGCACAAGAGATTTGGATATCTCAACCTTTAGTACTTAGCCAAACTCATAAGAACAAATATGGTTCTTGGTTTGTCTACTATCCAAGAAAAACAATATACGTGTTTAGTGTGTTTGCCTGACAAGAAAAAATGGAAACCATTTTCAACTCAAGGTGCTTGGTGTGTAACAGGTCTCTTAGATCTCGTGCATACATATTATTGCGAGCCATTTTGGAAATCGTCTACAGTTCTGAAAGTGAGGTATTTTTTGTTGTTGGGGGATGACTTCTACAGGGAGATGTGGGTCTACTTCTTGAAAAATAAGTTTGACTATTTTGCCACATTTGCAAAATCTAAAGCATTGGTGGAAAAGCTAACACGCTGATGGATCAGTACTCTTAAGATCTGACAATGGGGGTGAATTTAATTCCAAGTAGTTCCATAACTACAGCAACAAGGAAGGAATTCATCGATAGTTGATAGTGCCATACACTCCACAACAGAAAGGGGTGGTTGAGAGGCACAATTGCACTATCATGGAGATGGCTCGGTGCATGATTCATGATAGGGTTATGTTGGACAAATTCTGTGGAGAAGCAATAAACACGACAATATTATCCCGAATAAGAGTTTGTGCAAAGCTTTGCAGGATGTCACACTTGAGGAAGCATGGTGTGGAATCATACCTGAGGTAACACATTTTTGTGTTTTTGGTTTAGTTGCATATACTTTGGTTCCTGATAGAAAGAGGAGTAAACTAGATTCCAGGAGTACTAGATAGTAATCTAAGGTCTATATACTTATTGATGTTTCCACTAACATAATCGTTTGTCAAAATGTGGATGTGATGGAGACAATCTTTCTTTTTTTGTAACCAACAAACACTCTCTGAGGTACCTGAACCTAGTGTTCTCATTCCTTTGAAAGATGAGTAATCGAAATCATCTAGTACTCTTTCATAGACTCCAATGTAGCGACCCACGGCTGATATTTCCAATGCTCCACTATCAGCGATGCCAACCTGCATCGGTTAACACTCCCACTGATATTCAATCAATACAAGATTCTTCAGTACATCGGAGGCCTAAGTGGTTTTACTCCACCCTATAAAATGTGTGAGAGATGAAATGCCTCAATTAGATGCATAACCTTCGAGGACATGCAAGAAAGTTGTTGATTCAACTGAGGAGCATGTTCATTTTGCTCTTGCTTCTGATCTTGTCATGATATTTGAACCATCGAGATATGTTGAAGCAAAAGACAAGCTTGAATGGGAGGATGGGATGCAAAAAAAGTATGATGCCTTGATGAAGAACAACACCTAGAAATTGGGGGAGTTACCTGTAGGTAAACAATCTAGTGGTTGCAATCGGGTGTACAAAGTTAAGTGCAAAGTTGATGGTACGTAGGATAAGTACAAGGCTCGTCTTGTTGTAAAAGGTTTTTCCCTACAAGAGGGAATAGACTACGAGGAGACTTTTGCTCCCACTACCAAGATGGTCACATTTCGGTTGCTTCTCTCCATAGCATCTTAGTTTGGATGGAAAGTGTTTCTAGTGGATGTCAAGAGTGCTTTCCTGAACGAAGATTTGGATGAGGAGGTCTAGATGGTGCAGCTTGAAGGTTTTTGGGTACCTAGCAGTGATCATTTATTTTGCAGATTGATTAAGTCTTTGTACTGGCTCAAGTAGTGTCCACTATCTTGGTATATTAAAATTGATCATCTACATGGTTTTGATTTTGGATTCAGGAGTCTTTTCGATCCATATCCTTATGTGAAAAGCGATGGTGATGACATTGTGTTACTTATTGTCTATGTGAATGATCATGCCATCACAGGTAGTGGGGTCAGTGCTATTTATTGAATAAAATCTGATTTGTGTGTTGCTTTTGACATGACTGATTTTGCCTTCTACACTATTGCTGAGGTGTAGAATTCTGACAAACTTGATCATCTCATTTTTATAGCTTAGATTATGCCACAAATATTTTGAAGAAGTTTGGTATCATAGATTGTCATCTTGTTTCTACACCTACGGAGGTTGGGCTGAAGTTGTTGGCTCATGATGATTCATCATCGGTCAAATAATCACTTTATAGATAGTTGGTGGGCAACTTGATCTATTTTAAGTCCACACGATTGAATCGATATTTTGTTGTTAGGTATATGTTTGGGTTTTTGTCTCAACTGAACTCATTCATTGGACAATAACAAAATGTGTTTTCAGATATGTCAAAGAAACTCTTGACTTTGGCATTTATATCAGAGGGCAGAAAATTTAAGATTGACAGGTTATACAAACTCTGATTGGGGGGGATCAATGGATATTCAGAGGTCTATCACTGGGTACATCTTTTTCTTTGGTCTAGGAGTTGTTTTCGTGGCAGAGTAAGTTTCAACATATTGTGGCTATATCTTCCACCAAAGCCGAATACAAGGCAGCAATCAGTGCCAGTTGTGAAGCAGTTTGGCTACATTGGATTTTGATTGATTTTCAATTTTCTCAACGTACACCTACTCTACTTTTTTGTGACAGTCAAGGCGTATTGAAGTTGGTGAAAAATCTGGTATTTCATGCATGCACCAAACATATTGAGATCCATCATCACTACTTTCGACAATTGGTGGATTCTAGAGACATTTCTCGACTTCTATGCTTCTATAGATCAGCTTGCAGAGCTAATGACTAAACCTTTTGGTCCTATTTGTTTGTAAAACTTTGGGACAAACTTCGGAGTTGTTTTCTGTTTAGTCATTGAGACGGGTATAAAATATATTAATACCATATTCGTTAGTGCATTCACTAATGGTTAGTTGCCAACTACCCCAATTGTATTTAACTACATTTTGCACAATAAAATAAGGATGCACACACTTTCAAAATGAGCCTTTGACTTTTCTCTTCATTCTTTCATCATTCACATTTGCTAACATTTCAATTGTAAGTAGCTCACAAGGATATGAATTGTATAAAATTTAGGCGATGCATTGGATAATTGGATGATGAGCATTTTATGCCTCACTTGTTGGTAACCTCATTCATATCCGGGATTACTAATTGTAGCCATAGTGGTTGGATTTTTAGTATTAGGGCCTTATTTGAGTTTGGCTTGGTCTCTCTCATCTATCTTGAGGTTGATCTAGGATTTTCCTGCCTATATTTCATTTGTCTAGCAAGATTGCAAACACAACAAAGCAATAATAATGAAGAAAACACAAAAAGGATTTTTGTTCGTTCCCCAAGAGAATTGCCAAGAAAATTGATAAAAAAAATTGCATGTATTATCACATAGGCTGGACATTTTGGCAATTTATTGTTGAAATTTGATGTTTCGACAAGTTTAAAGCCCTGGGCAATGTCATGTGTTTTTGTTCATATTGAATGTTGAAAATTTTGATGTATTGTTTCCCTGAAATGTTGAAATTTTTGATGATTGTGTATTCAGTGTAGGTGTTATCCTTGGGAATGTATTTTTTTTGACATTTGAGGAGCGTGCATGGTATCTGAGATACCACATGGGGTAACTGTGTGTTAGCTGATGTGGCATGTCAGTAGCTGTTTAGCATCCCAAAATTGTGGGATAAATCAATGTTTTTTGAGAATACCACAAACAAATAGAAATGCCTTGTACAGATTGCAATGTAAAAAGGAACCTTACAACATCTATTATCTTGGAAATGTTGAAAAATATTGATGTGATATATATATTTATATATGTACACACACACATGCACACACATGCACACGCACATGCACGCACCCCCCCTCGCCGCCCCCTCCCCCTTCCCTCTTCCCACCCCTCCCGTCTCCACCCCTGCCCACACACACACACACACACACGAGTGAATAAAGATGTCATTCCTTTCTTGTTCTGGCATTCTTGCTAGTCTATTTCATTATGACAGCTTCCTTTGAGCCATGAGAGCATGTGCAATATTACATTCCTATCAAATCAAATAACGTATCATAATATTATATTGTATTTACCCCAAATGTGTTCATGAGGTGGTGTCAAAATTTAGCCCAATGAAATCTGTTAATTCAGTCTTTCAGATGACAATCACATAAGGGAGCAAGTATACAAGTGTATTGATATATCAGAACTAGGTAGCACAAAAGGACCCAGGTGCTCATGAGCCATTGCATTTAAAAGTACACGAGGACTCTTGCATCAATGGATAAAACAAAGCAATGACAGATCGATTAACAAAGTATGATCTCGAGAGTCGTGTGTTCGGCCATAAAGGGCCACAAACACCTCCAAAGGGTAGCCACTATAGCCTTGCTTATAATCTAGTCTGTAAGCAATTGCAGGCTCTGAGATCTATAATCTCACAACTCAATTTAGTCCTTTACATAAAAGTTCACAAGAATTAAAACTATCAAACCAGAGACGGTAAACTTCCAAGGCGCCAAAATGATATAGATATGCTGATCGTAGAAACTGCCTACGGAGACCCCGCACTCAAGGAACACAATGAAATGTATCTTTGTATTTCAATGACTTATGTGGTATAGTATACATGAAAGGGAAATCTAATCACATGTCTAATCCTATTAACAAGAAATTAATTATATCAACAAGAAAGTTAATTATATCAACAAGAAAGGAAACTAATTAATCAAATCAAATCACATACACTACAAGATAGAAAAGTGTTGAAGCGTAGTTATGGAAAACAAATCTATCATAGAATTCAAACGAATTCCCATGTTGGCAAGGGTGTCAGTTCTTGCGTTGACCCCAGATATCTTCTGGGCATTAGTCACAGATCTCTTTGCAATGCACAGATGAGAGAAAATCGCTCCTTTATTGAGTGGGAATAAAAATGTAAAATCAGGTCACAACCCTTTCTGCTAATCTATGAACCTTGCAAGCAGTCCTCCCTCTTCTTCGTACTTAGTTATAGCTAGAAAAGAAAGGAGGTAGGTCGGAAAGTATTTGAAGTATATTTAATGAAGACTTAAATATAAACCCTGTAATAATATAATTTGTCTCATAGGGTAACATGAAGGAGAAATATGGTTAAGTCCTAAATACTCTCTACCTCATATCTCCTTCGAATATATGTATAAAAACATTTCTTTGACATGTATCAGAAATCACTGAACATAGTTACAAGAATAATATTGTAGATCTTCAACTTCTTCACAGAATACATCTGCTTCTGGAAAATCACATCATTCTTCATAGACGGAAATCTCAAAATAGTATTCATCAGGCACACAATCTGAAGTATTTCAAACAGAAGAAATGCTGAAACATATTGATACGCATATTCTTTTCTCCCATAACCCATTTTTTTATAGTATATGAATTGGGGTTAAAATGAGCCGTTGTCCAAAATGCCACAGGGGCAAAGCCCTGAAGATGACTGAATCCTATTTCTATTATCATCAAAACATTTGCAGCTTTATGTAGATTTCCTGACTACAAGATCAAGCATCTACTCTGGCCTAAGTAGCTGATACGGGTACGGGTACAAGTATCGGGTACGTGGATACGGGGGATTTTTTTTTTGGAGTTTGGGTATGGCTGGGTGCGGCTGTACAAAAAAATATAGAAAAAATTAAAAATATAGCCATATAAGCAAAATTAACCACATAATATGCATAGAGGATACATAATAAGTTAAATAACCACAAAAAATACTTATAATTCGATGCCAAATATCATAATATTCAATTGTTGAACGTAGATTAGTCTTATTACAAGTACATAGTGCAAATGTTACAATGTATGGACAAAAATAAAGACACAAGAAAATGCACTCTCTGCAGTTTGGTGAAGATGACAATGAGATGACCTGGTGTTAAATCAACTGAAGATCATGGCCTATTCTCTTCTTCGAGCTTTTTCACGAGTTGAGCTTTCGTATTATACCTATGCAAATGATCTTACTGTATGTACTGCACAAAAAGAGTCTTGGAGAACCATATTTTTGTGACATAGGGATAAGCAAAAAAAGACATTATTGATTTCAACCTCCCTCATCTTGATCATGCTACAGAAATTTATTCCCTTTATTTTGGCAAGGCTGAAACACGATCAAATAACTGGAAGACTTGCTGACTTGCTCTGGTAAACCTTCATAGCTGTTATATACAGCCCTAATAAAGAAGATACATATGAATCGACTGAGGCTCATGTTTTGAAAACACAGCCAGCCCTTGAAACAGCAAGAGTGAACAAATATGCAATGGGAGGTAAAAATGCAATGAAGGTACATGTGTTGTTATGTTTTGATAAAATGAGTGTGATTCATGCTTTTAGGGTTGCAAATGCACTTTAAAATGTTTTTAAATGTTTTTTGAGGTCCATATTTGACTTTGACCAGCAAAATTAAGGAGGAAAAAATTAAAAAATACGCTTTTTTTTGGTGTGGGGGGGGGGGGGTATGCCATCCCTACGCCCAGGTTATGCCCCAGCCCCTGCGGGTACACCCGGGTACGTCCTCAGACGTACCCAGCCGTACAAGCAAGGGCTCCGGCGTACCCTGGGCGTAGGGCTGACGTACCCCCCTCCACACCCATACCCAAACGTACCATACCCGTACCAGCTGGGGCTTACAGGCGTATCCGGTAACGTAGACTCCGGCCTATTTGAAAGTGCATAATACTAGTAAATAAAATGTCTTAAATATAATCACTTAATATCTATCCAAAGAGTTCATGTCCTATCTAAGTATTTACCTAAGATCACCCTCAACAATGGCACCATGAAATAACAGAAACACAGAGTAAAAGAGCCGAATAGGATAGTTCAGAGGCCAGCAGGTCCTATGCTACAGCTAGTATTGGCCAGATAATGGTCCTTAGCTCTCACCTCCTACAATTCATGCACAGGCTCAGAGATAATATCTTCAGTGATCTTAGCTTTGACCTACGCCAAAAAGAGAGGTGCAGCTTCTTTAGTAGGATGCGAGATTAGCTTTGACCTAGGCCTTCCAGAGAGCCACAACTATTCTAGTCGGATGTGAGATTAGCTTTGACCTAGGCCTTCTAGAGATCTACAGCTTCTTTAGTAGGATTCCCACTACCATGCTTGGGGGAAACAGTTGATTGCTGAAGATTCCTTGGAAGGCAGTGGAGGCAAGATGCCATCAGTTGTAAAGAATGATACTTGATTGGTCCCTATTGGCCACTCTGGATGATCTTTTACATCATAAGTTAAATTAATATATTTTTAACATGATACATCAAACTAGGATTGTTGAGTTGGTTAAGGATTGTCTGAAATCCCATTATATTTTATTTTTATTCATCTGCATTTATGAAGTAATGGTAATGTTCTTTTCTTCCGGCATGCCCATAACAAAATTCAAAACTTAAGGACTTGAGTCACTAATTAGTCTCATTAATTATTACAAGTTGTTTGCATCCAATTTTATACTAGCAAATCCCCATCACATTTCACATTTATAATGTTGGACATGGACTGAATGTACAAAAAGAAAATGAGACTGAATGATTTTCAGTATCTATAACAAAATAAACTAGCTATTTTCTTATGGCGGTCATTTTATGATTCGGGGGACTTTACAAGGTGTTTATAGAATGTTTGATTTATAGATACAGGGGGTTTAATGTTCTAGCTGCCAGTGCTGAGGGCTGGTGTTTTGATCTTACAGGTTCTTACACTTATGCAATTTGGCGGGTATACTCTTGTTCGGAACTCGAATGATCTATTCCAGAGTTTTGGCTTTGAAACACAACCTGTGCTTGTTGGGCTTCTTATTTTTCAGGTAGTTTCTTTGCTCTAACCACCATACATGCAATTTTTCTCTACAAAAACATTATAACAAAATTAACTGGACCAAATAATAGGAGAAGGAATTGTTTGTTGTGTGGTCATTCCTGGCTTTCATTTTGTTGTTTGTTCCATAGCACGAGTGAAATGTTAGAATGTAATGTTCTACGGTTTTAATTAAAATTTGATTTCTATGTGAACCAAAATCCAAATGATTACATTTCCATTCTTTGGATGCAGGGAAACCTAAATTCTAAAAGGTACTTTGACGTTTTTTCTGGTGGAACTTGTAACTTAGGACTGTCTTCATATGTTTTTTAAAAGTAAAAGAAAGTACACTTATATTCACTGTTTTGTACAAAAAGAACCCAATAAAATGAATTACAAGAAGATAATGTAATATCAATGACTTGAGAAGGTACAAGAAATCCTGAGGGGAAATCAGTCAAAGGGACCATCACAACAGATCCACTTTGAAAATAGTCACGAGTAGAGAAAAGTAATAAGAACCAGCTGTTTTATGTTCATTCCCCTACGTAATTATCGTTACATTTTTTTCTTTAGAAACTAATAAATAAGCAAAAGAGGTAACAAAAAGTAGCAACCAGCTCATTAATGTTCACTTGCCGATGACTCAGCTCTAACTCCTGAGCTTACAATGCTTTGTTTAGAGACTTTTGCTGACTCTGCTGGTGCAGTTGTAAGTGAAGGAAAAATATAAATTTTGCTCATTGGACAAGATGACTCTCCACCCTGGCTGAACCAATGATGGGAACTCATAAAAGTTTTAAACGAGGTGAAATTGTTCGTTATTTGGGGATTCCGTTTCGTAGTCATCTCTCTATAGCTGATCAATGGCGATGGATACTAGAAAAATTCAAAAAGAAGCTGCTAATGTGGAACAAACTTGATGTTCCTCTTTCTGGGAAGGTTACCATTGTTGGCAAAATCATATCAGCAAGGCATATGCTCTACTCTTCTTGCTTGTTCCCAGCCCAAGGAACATTTAAAACACTTGAGAGGGTTAGAAGTTTTTTTATGGGGCAAACAAGGAGGGAGAAAAGGGCTCCTCCTTGTTGCTTAGGATGTTTGCATTCTTCCAAGGGATCAATGGGGGCTGGGGATTCCAGCCATAAGAGCACAAGGAATAGATCTTGCAGTGAAGTGGATTGTACGAGCAGTGGAAGGGGATATCCCTTGCCAAATCCTTATCCAACATAGAATTCTTCATGCACACCATGTTTATATAATCAGGGGACCCTTCCAAATCTGTGACGTAATTGGTAAGGTCAGTGCTTTTATGATTGCTGGATCAACACCGCTTAAGAGAATATGGGCTGTGTGGAAGATACTCATAGGTTTTCTTGGGATTTAGCTGCACATCTTATTTGGACTTTCAACTCGCAATGTGGACAAGTTGGGCTTCAGTGTTTCTTAGTAGGCAAAAGATTAGAAAGGAGGGGCTTGTTCTGTTGGGGCCCTGGAACAATGGGAGGCAACAATGGAAATCTTGGAGAGACTTAAATAGGGCTCAAGTTTGGTCACCGATAGACAAAATTGCTTTTCCAGAGCTTTGTAATATGATTTCTGAACAATGTCTTTTCAAAATGCATTTATAGAGCGTAGGTCCTTATTTGAGGGATTGGAAGTGGAACACATTTAAAAAATCTCCTCAACGATAAATAAAAGGACTTGTTTTCAAGTACACCATTCCAATTTCATTGCCCCCCGATTGAACAAACAATGGCGGGGCCAGGGCCTTGAGGTGAGATGACAACACTGTCAAGTTATTTGGAAAACAAGCACATCCTTTAAACATAAGGTGATGGGATGGTTAGTAATACGCCAAGGTCTAGCTGTCAAAGCAAGGTTCAGTAAGACTGGTTTTACAAATGCATTTTGCATTGTATGTGGGAAAGAAGAAACAGTTGATCATATTTTCTAAAAATGTCCAACAGCAAGAGGACTTTGTGGATGGCTGCAAGCTGAATTCAATTTCCTTTTTATTGCTCGTCTTTCTTGGAAAGGGCCGCTTTTAGGGGATTCTTAGATGGTTAAGGACAGCTTCAAGGGTTTGTGGCATACCACGTGGTTGGCAGCAATTAACTTTCTTGGAAGGACAAGATGTCAAGCCATCTTTCAGAAGGATACCTTCCCTCTTAGTATGGGGAAGTTGACGCTTTTTAGACAAGAGTTGGCTTTGATTGTACAAGCTAATTTGAGTGGTTTCGAAGAGATGTGAACTCTTTGCCCATTGGGGCCCAAGCTTAGGTGCTTTCTTTCCTTGCCTATGTAGAGAGATATTCTTCTTATTAGCATTATGCTTAGGTGATGTAACTATTTGTTCTTCTTGTTAGATTTATGCGAGTAATATAATATGCATTTCTTTCCAAAAAAAAAGAAAGTAGCAACCTATTAGGAGGCCTAAAGGGCAAAACGGATAGTGATGAAGTCCTTATCATCCTCTCTGTATACTAGTGTTCGCTGCAAACAAGGTTAAGAAGATCTTGTTGACTAGGAGTGCTAAATACTAGTAGAACCATTTTAATTTGAAATGAGGAGCATAGTGACCATGCTCGAAAAGTTCTGTTCATTTGGAAAGGGGAAATCTGAAAAGGTTTTGACGTTTGGGATTTTGAGAACAGTTAGGTTCAGTTTAGATTATACAAAATTAAAAACAATAAAAGTTAATAAAAAATAACATACTTAAAATATAAACAAATTTGCAGACTGTATGTTGTTAAGTGGATATAATCCTTGTAATCACAGTTATAACATAATATGCATTTATTTTATCTATATAATTATGCAAAAATTTATTTCTTTATTTATAAAATTATATAAATTTAAAATTTCTAAATGAAAATTCAAGTACACCAAAAGTAATAAACATACACATGAATATGAAAAAATGCATACCTAAAATATTAAATATCTCCCCCTGATAATGGGTTTGGTGGGAATGGGCTGAAAAATAGTAAGGACGTGGAAGAAAATTCTTAGAGATTAGTTAAGGTCAATTTTGTCGGAGTTGCAAAAGGAAATCTAGGTTTAGTAGGAAGAAGGATCTTTAGAGACGATGATGGGCAATTTTTGTTGATGCTTTCAGTCCACTCATAACTGGATACCATAGATTACAAAATCGCCAAAAATCACCGATAAATCATGGGTTGACATTGTAACACTAAAAATTCTGAAAAATTGCAAGTAGTTTTTTTTTTTAATAAATCAGCAACTTTTGCCAACTAATAAAAGTGACTACGCGGCAAAAATCATGACTTTATTGCCGCGACTTGTCCAAGAAGAGGATAAAAGCACAAAATGAAAGAAAAAATGATTTGATGCTTATTTTTGCGTTTTTCCTTGTGATTCGCAAATACAATGCATAGTCAGTGGAGCTGGGCTTTTTTAGCGATTTTTGAATCTATGTTCAGCTCTTAGAGTGATTGACAATGATACACACTTATACAGTCAGTGGAGCCTAGGGCTTTCATTGTTCAACACTGTTTGACAGAATACATATTGATATAGTGATTAACTAGGCTCAAGGGTATACAATATTGAGAATACAGAGTCACATAGCGTACAATTGCCTACCACTTTTTAATACATATTTAACAGTGTTTTACATTTTATTTAAGTTTATTTAATGAATTTATATGTTTTTTAAAGTAGCAATAAAGTTGCCGAGTAATTGATGAGAAACACCAGAGTCCCGAGTATGAGTCAAACTTTTGGGTTGTCGAGTAATTGCCGAGTATGAGTTTTTAAACTATTCTGGGTACAATAATAAGGTAGAAGTAATGGATCTCATTGAAGGAATAAGATTGGCTAAGAAAAAAGGGTGATGAGAACTCCAGGTGGAAAAAGGTGTAGTCTTAGAGCGGAGTGCAGGGCATCAAAATTGAGCCATTGTCTTGTGCCAAAAGAAGGTTATAGTGAGGCATGCAGTTGCATTTGATTCTTTGGGAAGAGAATGTGAATTTCTATGTCTCACTTGGGTTGAAAATTACACTCACAAAGCACTAGAACTACATTGGCTTAGATTCCAAGCATGCGGGATATGTAGCTACAACTCCTCAAAAGTTTGTCCAAGCCAATTAACCTGCACACTCTTTTTGTTGTGATATTGTTTAGGATTAGATCAAGATCAAAGGAGAGGGAAAATTAGACATTTCTACTCTTCAATTCAGCAAAGTGAAGCAAGGATCTAGATCACTGTTTGATTGTGCAACAAGCCCAAAAAATTAAGGTTCTTGAAGTGACTGATTGATTCTAACCCGGTCAATTTTGGAGAGTGGCTGATTCTGACCCTTTTTTGAAAGTTCTCAGTTTACAAAACATTTTCTAGATTTTGTTCGTCTTGATGTTTGGATCACTTTTCATAAATATGACATCCTTTGAAAGTGCACATGTAAGCCCAAAATTAGGTATTTCTCTATTGGTTCTCTATGTCAAGTTTCAAATGATGTGTTGTCTCTTTTCGCACATTTTAGATCTATATGTATGGTTGTATTTACTGCATTTAGTTAGATTTTGATTGTGCAATGGTTTGAATGTATTGTGCATACTATATTTCCCATTGTGTGCAAAATAGTAAAAACATCAAGGCAACGAATGACACCATCCACCACCTACAAGAATTGACCAACATAAAAGGCAAGCTTGGTGTTGAGCAAATGAGGAGGGGAGTTCCAAGTGACTTGGATGTATTGCTTGTAGTTATCCTCTTTGCCATCTCTAATGATGACCTCCCTTAAGGAAAGAAGCCAATGAAGGTCATGTAAAGTGTCCCTGAAAAGAGGTAACCTATCGAAGATATTTCGGTAGACTGGAGGAGCAAACTAGTCTTAAAATTCCATCAACATTGAGGTATATTGGGGCCTAATGATGCAATCCTCTTTGAAGAACATAGGCTAAGTAGGGTTACCTCCCAAGACCCAAAGATAAATCCCCCATGGTTTTGAGTTTGTGAATGTAGAAATTAAGCCTGAAGATAGTCTCAAGGCGTAGAGGTTGTGTGGCGAACTCAGCTTGGATGATGCAATGAGGAATAGTTTGTTTGTAATAGATCATACATTGAATCATGAGAGTTTGGACCCTCTCAATACGAACCGAATCAACGCACTCAAGACTGTGTCCCCAAAACTCAGTCCCATACAAAATCATAGGCTTGATGATTTATCAAAGAGGCACATATTTGAAGGCATATCCTCGAAGTGGGTTTGAAAATCTTGGCATTCCAAGACAAAATGGGAGTCATATCCCTTGCAAAGGTATGACATAGTGGCAATTTCATAGTAAAGGTGGTCCGGAAAACTGGACCCTCTAGTAAGTGTAAGCTGATGTGATTTCCAAAGGTTCCCCTTTCTAGAGGACTTGGAATTGGGTAAGATTGAATATCATGACCTTGGTTTGCTAAGGTTGACCACTAGCTAATGAAGCTCGTGGAAACAAGCCAGGACCTCAAGTTGTCTCTGTAAACCATCGGCAAAGCGAGAGAGGAGAATGCTATCATAAAAAAAAAGAAGTATGGCTATCACCACATCATGTAAAATGCAACCATCATTTGCATGGATATATCGTCGAAGAAATTCCTCTAGCTCATTGATGTAAATGTTGAAGAGGATCGGTGATAGAGGGCATCCTTGCTTGACCCCAATGGTACTCTTCACAAAAATGGAAAGATCGCGAGAAGTACAAAACTCCCTAACAACAGTCTCATAGAGCCTCTAAGCGGTAGTAATGATAGAATCTGGAATGACGACATCATGCAAATTTTGGATAAGTATGTGTCTCAAAACCAAGTCAAAGGCCTTCTAGAAGTCTTCAAAACAAAAAAAAAAAATTGAAAGTCCAATAATGAGCCTCTTCAATGATAACCCAAAGTGTAAAAAAGGGGTCAATAGTCTAGTATTCTCTCTTGAAGCCGGCCTGCCCACTACTTTGTGAGGGATTGATTCATGTTCTTGTGAATCACATATCTCAAAAGAAAGAGTCATACACATCATGGGTTGTCATGTAATATATGCGAAGTTTCTAAAATCCTTGAAATCAATTCGCAAACACATGTACGCAACTATAGCCGATTATCATCATGTAAGGCTTCATAGTAAAATATGATTCTAGGGAGAATGAAGATGTGCGAATATGCCCCATTGTAGTCAACAAGATAGATAGGTAAGATGTCTCTGTGAAACCATATAGAATAGATATTATTGTGTAAAGCTCAGTAAGTAGATGCAACCCCATGTGAGGATGAGATAATGAGGGGCAAATAATATGCCTCAATGTAGTTTGGTGAAGGGAAAAAAGCTGCCCCAATGTGGTAGGATATGGTAATAGCCAATGTATATGTAGTATACTCAAATGACTAGGTGTAAGTAGGACAATGTATATATAACCAGTGTAAGATCAATAGGCCCATGGTTATGGTAAGCTCTGTTTGCACAAGATATGGATAATAAGCTCTATGAGAGTGTGTGGGTATGGTGCTCCCAATAACAATGTACAGGTATGGATAGAATCAGTGAAGCTCGTGAGATAGGCAGGGGTACAATGTCCTCAATAGCAATATATAGGTAGTAAAGATTGGGAATGATAAATTTTTGTAGCATCTAGTGATATCGGCAGACTAATGTGTTGCGCCAAATGGCAAGATATAGCCAATGCGCTGAATAAAGAGGGACAAAAACTACCTTGTAGCAATGTGTTCTTAGGTGGGCTAGATATACCAATGAAACACACACACAATAGCAGTAGCTCATATGATATTGTACCAAGAATAATATATCACAAAGTATAGACATGGAATCATACACATGCATCTAACTACACAAAAAAAATGTATGCATCAAATGAGCAAAAAATTACATGGAAATGACATGACAATTAGAGGATCCTCTAAAGACAACATTGGACAAGACATCAATAAGAACACATATAAACACGCACAAGTACAAACACACACATGCAGACCACTGAGCAATCATGGGGCATGCCATAGTAGCAGAACGCGTGATTTAAATGTGATTAATTTTAATTAATCACTGTACTTGGCCCAACATGTTTTTTTCAACCCTATTTTTTGGCCCTTTTTTCAGCAAATCAATCTGCAAAGCCTTGTATGATGGGGTGATTTGAAATGTTTTCTATAGTTTAAAAAAACTTAAATACACTCAACTTTAAAAATCTTAAACCTAAACCTAACCCTCCTCTGTAGTAGGTGTTATATTTGATGTTCATTTGAATGTATTTAATAGTTTTAGGTTTGAAGTATGGTGGAATTATTTCTCATTATAGCTCCCTAATAATCTACCCCTGGGTCAATACTTCATGGACCAAACACAGGCAAGGGAAACATTTATGCCTTCTTTACCCCTCAAACACATCGAGTGCAAACCATGCTAGAGAGTACAAGTTGGAAAAATACTGTTTAGAGTAGGCAAATAAAGCAATCTCCAACTTTTGGTGTTACTCTAGCTTGTCGTTTAATGTGGTCAGATCTCCATACTGACAAAGTATGGTGGATGCAATTGCAGTTGAAGGTTTTTGGGTTCATTGCCCTATCATACGAGGCTTTGTAGACTGATTTGTTCAAGGATGTATAGGATGTGAGTGATATTCTTGCAGAACATTGCAAGGAATGGTAAAAATCAGTGTGCACTATCATATCAGATGGAGCCACACACTCATCAACTTCCTTGTGTCATGTGACATTGGCATAGTTTTTTTTAAGAGTGTCGATGCATCTGAGATGATAAAATTGGGCGAGACACTCTTTCATCTATTTGATGAGGTTGTGATTGAGGTGGAGCCACAAAATGTGGTCCACTTCATTATAGATAATGTTGTTGCTTGCGTGACCATTGGGAGGCTTTTTATGGACAACTATGGAACTATGTTTTGGACTCCATGTGTGGCACATTGTCTGGATTTGATCTTGGATGACATAAGCAAAATTTCATGGGTGAATGAGGTTTTGTAAAAGACCTGCACAATCACGAAGTTCATATACAATCCACACAAGGGTGCTCCGTACAATGCGCACATTCATAAATGGCAAGGAGCTTCTTCGGCCAAGGGTGACAAGGTTTACAACCCACTTCCTTGCATTGCAAACTCTTTGCCAACAATAATTGAATTTAATATGAATGTTCATTTCAACTGAGTGCATGGACTTCCTTCGTGAAACACATGGAGGGAAAAATGGTCGCTGATTATGTTTTCTCACCGTCTTTTTGGGAAGAGTCAGAAAAAATTGTGTTATTCTTTGAGCCTCTAGTTTGAGTTTTAAGACTCATCGATGGGGAAAAATCCCCCATGGGCTATCTATATGAGGCAATTGATAGAGCCAAAGACGTTATTAAGAGTAGATTGGAGAATAATAGGGCCAAGTACATACCATTATGGGAGATAGTTGATAAAAGATGGGATCGACAAATGCATCCTTCCCTTCATGAAGCTGGGTATTTCTTGAATCAAACATCGTTTTTTAGTGGCTCATTTGGAGATAATGTAGAAGTCACAGAGGGCCTATTTAAGCGCATGAAGAGAATGTTTTCTATGGATATTTTAAGGCAGCTTTGGGAGAGTTTTCAATGTACAAGCAAGGAAGGGGTTTCTTCTTTAGTAAGGCAACCATCAAAGGAAAGAAAACGTTCAAACCGTGTAGACAATTTTTCTACGTACGTATGGTGAAGTTTTAAATTTTGACTGAATTGTGCATGTAACAATGTTGACAAAATCTATTTTTCAGCACAATGGTGGGATTTCTTTGGCAAAAAAACTGAACATTGTTGATGGATGACAATGCACATTTTGAGCCAGCGGTGCAGTTCACTTGTTTGCAAGCATAGTTGGAGTGTGTTCGAGCATCTATATTTAAAAAAAAAAACAAATGATGTATTCAAGAATGGATGAATGATTCGGTGTTTGTCCACCACAATCTTTGCCTAAAGATGAAGAAAACTTAAGGTTAAGAAATGTTGTATTTCTAATTCTCAATTAATATGAAAAATTTATTTATATTCTTGTAAAGTATTATTTGCCAAAGTCACTAACATATGCATTCTATTTGATAATGTCAGGTAACGTCGAGGAAGATCAAGGGATTGATGTTCACAAGATCGATCTAGAATCCGAATGGCCAAAAAATAATGATGAGCCTATTTATAATGAAATTGACTTTGACTTGTTGGAGAAGGTTGGGTATGACATTGAGATCGTCTCTCAAATTAAGAGAGGCTCTAACCCTGGAGCTTCAACATCTAGATGTTTTGATTCCTAGTCTACCTCATTGCCATTGGCTCCCTCTCATTTTTTGTTCCTTTGCAAACAACAATAGTATGCATTTTTAAATGCAAATGTAATGCCAATTGATTAATCTATAAAATAATGAAAGAAAACAATTGGTTGATTTTGATGGTGTACAATTTTATGTCTTCCTCTCATAATCTGTATCTATTCTCTATGTAATTGAAATGTCTAATATGTATCTCTATGCAATGGAAATGCCTTTAAATTTAAAAAAAAAAAAAATTCTCCCTTTTCCACATTTTTTCGGCGGTTTTATGTTTTTTCAAAAATTTTCCGACTTTTTGTTGATTAATCGTGTTTTTTTTAGAAACACTTACACTTATGAAAAATGGTTTTTTCCCCAAATAATTTTTGCTACTATGGGGCATGCAAGAGAATAGGCATTGTAACTATGTAACGATCATGTGTAACAACACAATCTATCTGTCCATGTAACACCATACAAATTATGTGGGCAAGAGCAAGACGCATAAATGGCTCTATATGATAAATGAAAAGTAGGAATGATTGTACTGTAAACCCACTGTAAAAGATGCCCTCAATATGAGGCATGCGACCAATTGGAGAATGCCCCTTGGAGTAGGCGTAAATGTAGATGCATAACATATTTAAGTCCATGATGATACGTAACTTGTATATCTTGCATCTCACCCATTCAAAGAATACCTTGAGAAGCATGTGTGTGACATGTATAAGTAAACTTATAGCATAGGCAAGTAAGCATGATATGCTTCAATGTATCACTATATAATTGTTAAAAGACAGACAAATAAATTTTTGACTTTGTGTTTTTCCATATTCTTGCATTTTATGATTTTCTAGAAGAATCATTCCCCATGTGTGGGCAATAAATGGCCAATGGGAGCACAATATTATGTCCTAGAAGTAGACAATATATAATCCCATGTAAGCATTTGAGTTGTATGACACTTATAGTTGTATGATGTGTATTGTGGTAATGCGGGAAAGATCTATACCATATGGGTTGTGGCGAATAATGGATCTGAGGGCATGCGGTGACCAAACAAAACAAGGACAATCAAGGTCAAGTGTAATCACACAAAACAACATATAAAAATAAAATGTCAAGAAAAATACTCCTGGAGGAACAATCAAAAGGCAACAATCAAAGCTAAGTGGCAAGAAGTCACGAAAAGTCAATTAAGTTTAACAAAAATGAGCGGTCCAAAAGTAGATGTCAAATCAATGTAAGATGAAAAAGAAATGCCACCACGATGTCCTCTGAGCCAACTATGAATTGCTAATCATAGGTATATAATGTAAGTTCCATATTGATTATGTGAAGAAAGTATAAAAGTTGAAGAACAAAAGATGTTAGTGAAGGCTAACCAATGATACCATGAAGTCTTGAATCATCAAATTGGATGGCATGTTGAGTCACATTTGATGCTTTCATAACAAAAGCAGAGGATGTTAACGAATCATTTTGTTGTGTATTAATGTTTGCGACGCAAGAATGTGTGATTGAATTGATCTTGCCTTGGAGGTGTATCAACAGAAGGTTGTTCCTTTTTTGGTTGAATTTGATCTTGATGCACTTTCTCCGTAGGTACCCACTTAAGTTGTTTTTGAGATGTAGTAAGATTCGTTTTGGGATGCTTTAAATTTTGCTCTGCATATGTTCTATCTCGTTGGATTTTAATTATATTGTCTTCATAGTTGAATGTAATATACTCGTGTACTATTAAGCGTTGTATTTATCATTTGTAGCCATGTAGCTCCTAATATAGTGTTGTAGTGAAACAAGGATGGATAACATATAATAGTGTAGGATGGGGACTGGTAGATACAACCAAGGATGGCATCATTGATTTGCTCCTTTGCGACTGCTTCCCAGGGCATAGGGACAAGCACACATTACGAGTTTCTTCAATGCCATAGGAGTTTCCTCGGCCTTGGATGTTAGGAGGGATTCTAGAGGGAGGACTTTTCTTCCTCCTAGGATTACCCAACTTGCCCCCATCAACCTTTAAATGCTCCCTCCCTAATGAGTAGTATAGTATCCTACATCAACCCTTGCATAATCATAGACGAATATGCATACGATTCCTCTATCTTGGGCACGGTCAAAAATGTTTGATGGGACTATGATTTAGTCTTTTCGACTTTCATCAGCCCATGCTCTTTGGGGGTTCTTGCTCCCCCCCAGATGGCTATCTGTATTGGTACCCTAACCTTATGAGTCGGGGGCTTTATTGCATTGGGTTTACTCGTTTATTTTTAGTGTTGTTGCTGTTCTTTTATTTAGTTAGTAGTTGATCCTAGTGTCCTTTTACCCTAGCACTTTCTATTGTAATTGGATGGATTCTCGAGTCCCCTTGACCCAATTTGGTCATTTGTGGACATTAATATAATTTCAGATTTTTTCCTAAGTACCTTTATCAAATAATAAAAATAAAAATCTTAAATAAAAGACTCATGTTTGTGAAGTTCCCAATTATAATAGACTAGATTTAAATCTTATTTACGATTCAATTTTCAAACATAAAAGTGTGGTCCCACGATGCAAGGGCATATAAAGAAAAAGATAGGCTTTGTAGTAGGGTGGTTAGAGGGAAGTATTTGGAGAGAAATGAAGCCGAAAGGCTATTTACTTAATAGCATCTTAGGCATGCATTTTTTTGAGGTTTATGCCCTTAATTAAAGAAGACTCAAGATAGAATGTAGGGGAGTGTGGCAAGGCTTTGTTTTGGGATGATACTTGGACAAGTTTAGCTCCTTCGGCTTAAAATGAGGATTTTGTTGATATAAAGGTCTATGCAAAAGGGACATGGGTTTACATTGCTATATTGAGAAGGAAGAAGAAAATGGAAGCTTTTGGAATGGCCCCATCATTTAAATAGAGAGAAAATTACAGTTTTGGATTTTTTTTTGAAAAATAATCCCTTTCAAATGAGAGAGGGAGTGATCAACTTATATGTAACAAGGCCAAATCAGGGGACTTTTTAGTTTACGGTACGCCATGGCTATTGATTTGGATCCGATATGCCATGGATACACCCAAAAGATGGTTGGGTGATTGTGTATATGTCCGGGTTTGTCCTGGGACAAACTCGGGTGTGTCGGCAATCATAGTTGTAACTTGGGTGTATCCAAGGCAAAAAGTGTTGTTTTTGGTTTTCACTCGATGAAAAGTCAAATATGGACTTCTAAAAACAATAAAAAGAAAAATATAGGAAACCCTAAAAGACACCCAAGTTTGTCCTGGAATGAACCCAAACATATACACAATTGCCCAGCGGTATCTTGGGCATATCCAAGGCAAAAACTATTTTTCAGGTTTTTACTTGACAAAAAGTCAAATATGGCTTCAAAAAACAATACAAAATAAAATGAAATATAGGGGAAACCCTAAAAACAAATTTCCCACTCATTTTATCAAAAGATAACACATTTCAAGATTTCACATCTTTTTGCAAATAGGAGTTATGGAAATGATTTATGGATTAGGTTGCATATGAGTTTTGAATTCAAAACAACACATTTACCTCTTAGTGCACATTTGCACTCTCACCTTCATTTTTTCAATTGCTTAGGACTAAACTCCTTCCTTTTGCTAATCCTACGTCATTACAACTACCCATTTGTTGTCGAAGACTTTTAAAGGAGCTTGTAGTGAAGACGATTGTTAATTTAAGGTAAGGTTTGTGTTTGTTTTTTGTTTTTTGTTTTTTTAAGTTACATACTTAAAATGTTTGTAACTAGTTTTAACATTTTTTTGATATGTTTTAAAACATTATTTTAACAAATGCCTTCAATTTTAATGACATTATTTAATTATATTTAAGCAGGGGCTATAGGGATTTGCTAGAATGTCTCACTCTACAAGTGCTAATAATGATGTTAAAACATGTACCGGGTGGAGGGTATTGCATTTGGGTTTGCTTAGTGTAAGGCAAAATATAAGAGCTCATATAGTCGGGGGAAAGTTCATTTGTGTGCGATTCCTAACATTGGAATCATAGCTTGTTTGGGGCTAAACATAGATGGAAATTCAGGAAATTGCTTGCTAGCTGGTAAGATCCTTGCATACATCAAAGTGCAAGAAGTGAATGCCTTTGTTGTGCTAAAATCAATGCATTATTTTGCAAAGAAAGGATCTAAATCTATTGAGCCATCTGTTGCTCCATCTCATGCTAATGTTGTGACCCTATCATACCCATTTCTTGCTACATACGACATAGGTGCCAAGGAAAAGGATTCACCTCTTAGTTGCAAGAGAACATAAGGTGCAAGGCCATTGGATAGGGCATTCTAGAATGAATCCAGAGACATAGTGGAGCAGAACATTGCATATTGTGTTTATGCATGTGACCTGGCATTTAATTTTCTTAGACCACCATATTGAGAGGATTTGGTGAAATCTATCAATGAAGCCCCTAAAGGGTTCACCGGCTTAGGTTATGAAAAGGTGCGCACAATGTTGTTGGCAAAAGAAAGAAAACGTGTTGAAGATGCATTACAATCCATCATGGATTCATGGATCGAAACAAGTGTGTCTATCGTTTCTGATGGATGAAAAGATAAGACAAATTGGCCATTGATTAATGTGGTCACAATTTTCCCTCAAGGTGCAATGTTTTTGAGGGTTGTTGATTATGAAGGGCAAGTGAAGGATGCACAATTCATTGTTGACATCCTGATAGAGTCTATTGAGATGGTGGCGCCTCAAAACATTGTCCAAGTTATAATAGACAACACAAAAAATTGCAAATCTGCAGGGTTGTTTGTTGAGGCAAACTATGTGCACATATTGGTCGCCTTGTGTCGTTCTTTTCCTCAACCTTATGTTGCAAAGATTGGACATCAAAATTGATGGAATCAAACAAGTCTAAGAGGGGGTGGGCGAGATCTAAATATTCATAAGCAACCATCACATGTCCCAAGGCATCTTCCGGTCCTTCTCGAAATTGCAGCTATTAAAGGTAACTGTATTTTTAACTTTAATTAAAAAAAACTTTTAAATCATGTATAATTTTAATTTGATTTTGTAAGTTTGTAATTTGTAGGATTTTTTTTTAACATATTTTTTTAAAATTTTATTTGTTGTAATTTCGTATTAGGTTTGCCTCACACACACTCTTCTTGAGATGACTTGTCAAGGTGCATGAAGAATTGAGCAACATGGTTATCAACCAGCTTTGGGGTGTATGGAGGCATTTAAACATTGAGAGGGCCACAAAGGTGAAAGGGTTCATCATTAATGATAGTTGGTGGGAATGTGTGGAGTATTTGCTCAATTTTACCGAGCCCATTGTATGTTGAGATTTGTTGATATAGATCATCCATGTTTGGGTGAGAAATATGGTGGAACCGACTCAATGATTGAGAAGATTAAGTCCATTATAAATGCCAAAAAGCAAGATCCTATGGAGAGGCTCTTCAAGGAAGTGAAGTCATATCTCATTGTTAGGTGAAACAAAATTATCATCCCATTGCATCTTCTTGCTTTTGTCGTGACTTTCAAATACTACAGTATGGAGATCTTTTCTTTGCTCATGAGGATCCCTCCATATAAGGATGTTGAGGTTAGTGAGGGATATAAGGTGGCATTCTCTAGTTTCTTCCTCGATACAAAAGTAGAATATATTGTTATGGGAGAGTTTGGGCATTTCATAACCTCTAGGGGTCACTTCCTTGGTATTCTTCATGACAATTACAAGGATACATATGTGGTGGTACCTCCATGGGCAAGCATCCACCCACATCCAATGACTTGCAATACAAATTCTATCACAAGTAAGATTTTAATTTTTTAAATTAAATTCTACAATTTTTTTTGAATGTTTTTTTTTTTAAATTTTAATTTACTTTGCGGCTTATCTCAATAGTTTGCAAGTTTCTCCTCTGTTGAGCGGAACTGGGGTACATACAACTTTATACACTCTGTTAAGCACAACTAGGCAGTGAAAAAAGTAAAGGATTTGGTATGTGCATTCCAACATACATTTTCTAACACAAAAAAGATGAGTAAAAGCAAAGGGCGACAAAGTGTTGGGATGTAGACCCAAAGAGTACTGACTTGGATGCTTCCGTTGCCTACCTTTCATTGCACAACATGAAGCTAGGGCGTTCTTCACACGACCTGCATAGTAGAGCTAGTGGGAGGGGCACTACCACTGCTTGTGGTTCTAATGAACCACATGATGATGCTCTTAATGAAGACATTGAAGACCAATATGAATATAATGAATATGATGATTGTCTTGGTTTTTGTCCATACATTGTAACATTTGCACTATGCACATGTTCTAAGATTGATCTATAAGCTTGACCACTGAATATCAAGACATTTGGCATTGAATAATTAGTGTGTTTTGTGGGTATTAACTTATTTTGTTTACTCTATGCATATTATGTGGTTAATCTTGCATATTTGGCTATATTTTTGATATATATATATATATTTGTATGATCGTATACAAAAATGTGTCTAGGCCAAAACAAATGTCATATCAATGTACCCTGACCATGTATCCGTACTTGTACCAGTACCAATATCGGCTTCTTAGATTTTAGTTAAAGACACGTGGAGATTTCTTTCAAAAAGCTGATGGGAAAGGTAATTCCCAGCCAAGAATGTTGTGCTCAAGCATGGACTTTCAAAGGCAAATTCCTTATTATGATTGGGAATTTCGGGAAATGTACTAAACTATGATGCTCTCACCCATAGATGATTTAATGACCCTACTATATGTCTTGTATGCGATAACAACTTTGAAGATGGGGATCCTCTATTTTTGCATTGTAAGATGGCATGGGAGATTTGGAGAAGTTTCTTTGGTAAAATGGAAATAGGTTGGGTTGGCTTGGGATCAGTAAGGTAGTGGATATTGGTGTGGTTGAGAAGGCTTTAGAATGGGATTTTTTAGTTCCATATGGATGATAAGTCCAACAATTATAATTTGGAATCTATGGCTGGAAAGGAACTCCATGATTTTTTGGAAGGAGGAAAATCCGGTTTGGAGAATATGGGGGAAAGATAGAGGCATAGATAAAAAAAAAAATCGTATTTGGAGCCCAAAATTTGAACTTAGACTCAGTTCTCGATAATTAATCGACAACATTATCGCTTCTTAAAAATATATAAATTTATAAAATAAACTTAAATAACATGTAAAACATTGAAAAAGAATGAGAAATGAATGTAGAAAATGCACGAGTATATTTTCTATTAGTTTTTGACAAAAAAGGAGTACAATGCCTAGTTATAGACCAAAAAAATACAATGCTCATAGTCAATGCACCATAATATCATCTCCAACTCCTTGTACTCATTTGTTGTGCCCTGGAATTGAAAGGTCAAGCTTCCTCCTCTTGAACAAAATCATTAGCAAACATATTATCTAGAGCCTCACCAACCCCTCTTGATGCCTCTGTTGCCCCTGCAACTGTAGCTTCCACTGCTTTTCTCTCCAACTTTGAGACCTCCTCGGTAAACATGAGATGCTCCTCCACATCCTTAGCTATTCAATCTGAGTATGGATTGATATCATACAAGTTAATTGCCTCATGACTCTCTTGCCTTTTCACTTATCTCACACAAAGATGAAGATTGTATCGTAAAAAAACAAGGTCATTGAGGTGTTGTATTGTGAACTTGTTGCGTTTTTTTGTATGAATGAACTCAAACATGTTCCAATTACGTTCACACCTAGAAGAGCTACATGGCTGGAAGAAAATGTGGATGGCTATTCTCTTGAAGATTTGGTAGTTTTGCACCATAATATTCTTGCAAAAACTTTGCAAATATGACATAACTTTGTAAGTCAACTAGGCTTGTATTTTTAAAAAAAGTACAATATTTATGAGTAACGAGACTACAATTAAAGGACTCGATTTGTTTTTTACTTGGTTGTTGGATCATTCTCCTTTGAACGCTTAGAGCGAAGAAAAGAGCCTGCCCTCTCCAGTCTTGTAAATTTGTAGCTAATGAAGAATTGTCTCGCTAGTGACTTTGTCAAGATCATCCTCCCTATTCATGTTTTGAGGCCATCTGTAACCTCTCTTAGGAAATCAAAATGAACATTTAGAATTTTGAGATTTCATGCCAACATATCTGGCAGGTAGGAAATATGACGAAAGATCTAGTGGCCAATTGTGGGTGGAAAGGTTGGGAAGATTGGTTCGTACTTATCATTTTCACTATATGGACTCAACTTAATATTAAAAGACTGTGCCAAAGTAGAAGAGCTTGATTTTTATAAAAAAAATCTAAACATCGGGATCATAAAGAAAGAAAGAAGAAATAAGTTTTATTAATGTCCACATATGACCAAATGTAGGTAAATGGGAGTTGAGGATACAACAGTGAACAATAGGATGTTCTAGGAAGAGAGAATCCGAGAAGCAAAATAAAGGAATAAAGGTACATAAGGCAAAATAAAGCAGTGTGTCACTAACTTAGGTGACAACAAAATCAATACAAATAGCAATGAAGGGAAAACAATTGCCCCCAAAAGCATGTGCGGATGAAGATTGGAAAGAAGCTTCATTGAATATCTTTGTTTGTGCCTGAAGTGGAGGAGCTGTTTGAATCATCATTGGTCACTATGAAAAGATCTAATAGTGCTTGTTGGGGAGTGCCCAACGTTGGAGGGGCTAGGTTGGGAGACCCTAGGAGGAAACAAAGCACTTCCTCTAGAATCCCCCAACATCCAAGACCGATGTAACTCCCATAATATAAAGGAAACTCGTAATATGATTTTGCTCGTGTTTTGGGGGCGGTCAGTAATAGATCCACGTTGCCTTTAAGCAAGAGAGCCATGCTAATGAGAAACAACAAAAAGGAGCAACCTAGTCTCAAAGTAGGAGCACATAAAAGCAGGTAGCCTATCAATAGATATGCTAGTAGAAATAACAAGCAACCTAGTCACAAATTACTAACAGTGTCGGTGTCTAGCAGGGACCAATGAAGGAATCCTCTTTGAAGAGCAAAGTGCTAAGTATGGATCTCTCATGACCAAATGTTGCATCCCCCAAGGATTTGAGTTTGTAGATGTAAAAAGTAAGCTTGAAGATAGTCTCAAGGTGTAGCGGCTGGGTGACAAATTCAGGTTGGATGATGCACTGAGGAATTGTCTGCTTGCAACGAATCATATGTTGTAGCGTGAGAATCCAAACCCTCTCAATATAGGGCTAGTCAACGACTCCCAAGCTAGGTCCCCAAACATCTGAAATATAAAACTGTAGGTTTGATGATTGTATTAAAAATGTGTAACATGAAAGGGATGTCCTGGAAGTGGATTTGGAAACACTGACGTTTCAAAACAGAGAGACATACCCCTTGCAAAGGTGTGAGTGAGAGGTAGACTTCATGCTAATGGATGGATCAGAAAATTGGACCCCCAAATATGTGCAGGCCGATGTGATCTCTAGAAGTTCCCGTTTGTAGAAAAACTAGAATATGGAGAGAGAGCCCTTGGAGATATTGAAAATCATGACCTTAATTTTACTAAGGTTGATCACAAGATGTCGAAGTTCGCAGAAATGAGCAAGGGCATCAAGTTGTCATTGTAAGCCCTCGACAAAGTGTGAGACAAGGACAACATCGTTGACAAAAAGGAGGATACATATAATCACATCATGCAAAATACAACCATCATCCATATGGTTATGCTCCCAAAGAAACTCTAGCTCACCAATGTAAATGTTGGATAGGGTTGGTGAGAGAGGACATTCTTGCTTGACTTGAATGGTACTCTTCACAAAGTCGGAGAAACTGTTAGAAGTATGAAACTACCCAATAGTTATGTCATAAAACCTCCAAGTGATGGTGATTAGAGAATCTGGGATGTCAATATCTCTTAACTTCTGGAAAAGATGGCATCTCGAAATCA
Source organism: Torreya grandis (assembly GCA_037957365.1). NCBI lineage: Eukaryota > Viridiplantae > Streptophyta > Pinopsida > Cupressales > Taxaceae > Torreya > Torreya grandis. Next base: position 83,956 of record JARHVA010001852.1, on the reverse strand, counting down.
AGTCGAAGGCCTTCCTAAAGTCAACTAAACAACAAAAGACTTTGGAATCCCTGTGACGAGCCTCTTCAAAAATATCTTGAAGTGTAAAGATGTGATCAATAGTATGGTAGTCCCTCCCGAAATACCCTGCCCCCTAGCTGTCATAGTATTCCTTCCCAAGCTTTGACAACTACATGTCTAACATTGTGGTGTAAAGTGTGGCAAATGTATGGCCAATCATAATGGTCCTGTAGTTTCCAGGGATAAAGAGATGCTTAGACTTATGAATACGGTTATTACTATGTTGGGACCATGATTGATGAAACCTTGAACACACCACCTCATTAAAAAGTGTAGAAAGTGGAAAGGTAAGGGAATCCAGACCATATGTGATGAACTTCAACTTTGAGACCTTCACAATCAGTTGCTTTAAGTGTTTGGTTCAGATTACACAAACTATAATACGATAAATCTTTCATTCTTTATTCATCAAACGCAATACATATATATACACAGGGGATCTCCTACAAACAAGGAGTCTATCCCTATCATAAATCCCTATATTCTCTCTCTACTCACTTCTCCAAAGTGCATGTTTACTCACGTACACACTATATCAAATATATTCATTTACACAAATAATGTGAGTACTAATTATTTTCCTAACATTTCCCCCCTTAGTACTAACATTAGAATACATGGCTACACACTGAATGAAGGTAGAGAGGGAACCCATCAACCTCTCATCAACCATTTACACAGGCATGCATCAACCGTAAACCATGAATGGGAACTTAAATTTGAATAGGGACCCACACATTTGTTCATCTTGCATTTCACGTAGATGTACACTGGTTCTTCATCAAGTACATCAACATGGGAAATTAGAACTCTTATACCCACATTCATTTACTAGGTTACTCAATGATACAATATATAGCACACCACATACAAACTGAAAATGAAATGATTGAGGATTAAGTTCTCATTGTTGCCTTTTGTAGCCACTGCATACGATTGCTGCCACTCGATTGCAACATCAAATACGATTCTACTGCCATTGAAGATTGCCCTTCGCTTTTACCGGTTTAATGTAGATTGGTTTACCACTATTCCATTCGTGTCCCCTTCGTTAGTAGCTGACAAGAGGCACTATTAGGCCTCCTACCTCTGTTGCCTCTGACCTTCGGTTGGATGCTGCTTATTAAATGGAATAAGACTTGAAGCTCAATTGTTTTAGCATTGTGTTTAATTTTGTGGGTGTCAGTTTCGATTGATAATGCATCCGTTTACATAGTATTTTAACTTTTAAGAATTTTGACAATTGACGATAAACATGTTTTATTGAAACATTGACTCTAGACACTCTTTTGACACACATTTTACTACAAAACGCCAAACTTTAATTAAGACCATCTAACAAGTAACTATAGACTTTATTTGAACAGCTACTAAACTTAAGACTAAACACCAATCTAAATGGACACCACTCTTATATTGACAAAATACTAATGACAACTCTAGAGCACTGGATCAGTATAATCAATAGTAAAACTATAAACAAGATTGTAATGAATCTAAACAAAACTAAATGCGTAACACCTACAACTAAACAAAACGAATCCTAATAACAAACAAAGATGTAATCTGTAAACTAGCTATAACCAATAGACTTTTGAAAAATACTAATATTTTAAATAAACAAATATTAGAACTAAAAAAACAACTAAGCTTAATAACAATTTATCTACATAGCCTTTTTATTTGTTCAACACAATTATATACCAACTGCTCGACGATGATCTGGGAGAATTTTCTATGGGTGTTGATGTTGAAAAGACCCATGAACGGAAGTTACTGATGATGGAATCAATGGTGAGCATGTAGATGGATCAGGTTGCACGGTGAGGTTTGTCAGAGGGAGATTATAAATAGTAAGTGCAGTGACACCTGGCCAGCACTGAACATTGCAGTTGCCCAAGCCACAGTAGTATTCATTGCTCCCACACCATTCATATTTGCTACAGCATTGTTCGTCGTTGCATGGGATGGCTCGGTTAGTAGTGCATGTTGGATCTGTGTCGCCATCGCCACAAAGTTTAACACTAACATTACTAACACTGCCACTGCCACACTTGATTTGTACTCACCCATCTTCTGCAATTATCAAATTTTCTGCAGCCAAACATGATTCGATTGAAATGTCAATGTAGTGTTAATATTGAAGAATCTGCCTCTCAGCCATCAACCAATGATGCACGGGTGTGAATCATGCATCAGGCAGAAACTTATTGCATGTTATAAAGAGATCTGCAGTTTGACAGAGTGAAGAATGGCACCTGAATAAAACACGTGGATGCAACGTCACACAGGTGATTGACAGAGATATAACTCGCAGACATAAAAAATATTGGGGTTGACAAATGGTGAAAGACAGCAGAACATAGCATGAAAACTCAGACTTATGTCTAAGTCCAGACTATATAAGCCGTTCTGTTTGCTGGTGCATGGGCAGGGATGTCAGATCTTTAATATACCACTGAATGCTTGCTCAATGTCGGCTTTATCTGGCAGATCAAAGGATGTCAGGCAGATGACAAAAACAATAGTGGAGTTATTTGAGGGTGCATTTATCAAAGACGTGGCAGATACCAAATAGTGGTAGATCAAAAAAACGTCTATTCAAGTTGATGTCTATGCAAAAGTACTCCCAAAATCAATGCAAGGGACTGGAAATAAGACAGACTAAAAAAAGAAAAACAGAACCTATTTCACTCAATCATAATTAATTCTTATGTAATTAAGACTAATATTAAACTACAACTCCTTGCACATTTTTATAAGAAAAAAAACCTCAGAGGCTCTCATAGGAATGCCAGCTCTGATACCAATTAAAGTATTTGGTTTAGATTACACAAAACTATAATACAATAAAATTTTCATTCTTTATTTATCAAATGCAAAACATATATACATACAGGGGATCGCCTACAAACAAGGAGTCTATTGCTATCAGAAATCCCTATATTCTCTCTCTACTCACTTTGGACGTACACACTATTACAAATATATTCTTTTAGACAAATAATGTGAGGACTAGTTATTTTCCTAACATTGCTTTGTTGGTGCATAGCCTCAAAATAGCTCTCTTAACAGAAGAAGTGGAGAAAACAAAGGAGGGTGGTGGAGGAATGCGAGCAGTGGTAGTAGGAAAGTCTGGAACATCATAAAGGAAAATAGCATAGGAGACCCATGCCTTGAGGGTGATGTTAAAAACTATGGTTTTTCTTGGGAAAAGAGTACGCCAAAAGGTTTTAGGTGAGTGGTGCAAATCAACGAGGAGTGTAAGCCATCTAGATGCAAGAAACTCTTATTTCTTACATCGAAGAAGACAATGGTACTTTCTACGAAGGATGGGTTTGGGGGGAGGGTCATGGGTTAAGGAAAACCGAAGTCTTTGATGAAGGAATTTACACTAATCATCATACAACCAGTTCATGGGTCAGGTTCCGTGGCGGGTAGGGCATTTGGACTAATGTATAGGGCGAGGAGAAGAGTCAAGGGCAGTGTCACAGAGGGTTTGACGTAAGAACTCGCATATGGAATCAATGGTGGGAAGAGAAAGGGATTAAAATCCAGACATAAGAAGGGAGGGACAAACAACATAGTCAATGGTGTAGTCATATTCAAAGTCAATTGTGGTATGTCTAGTGTTGGATGGAGAGGGGCGAGAACCGATATGGACAGTAAACATTAGTAGGAAAGACTTTCATGGATAAAATCTTGTTTGTATGGGCACTTACTTTTGCCTTTTAATGTTTGAATCAAACAAATAAGAATGATAAAATGCATGCTTAGGCCTTAAAGAGGCCTACAATAATTTGTAGTGAGCCTCTGTCCTTTCAATACAACATTGTTATTTTTTTTTTTGTTTAGTGCATATTGGTTATATTTCTCTTGCTAGATTAATTTGTTTTACAAGCAGGTTCTTAACATCTGTTATCATAACCACTTTACAGCATTGTGTTCCGCAGTAATTTAGATTTCCTTATGACTATTCACCATATGCTCTCACCTTGCCCAATCGGGATCTTGGTGATCAGACAGTGGTAATAGAAGCGGTGGCACTAAATTTTTTGTCCCAAATTTGTTCAATTTTCTTTTCTATTGCAAATTGGTTTTTTAAAATTTTAGATTAGAAATTATGTTCCGATAGTTTTATAACTCACTAAACAGTGTCGTTTTGGGCTATAAGTAGTTATCAATTTTACTTGATTCCATGAAGTGAGGAGTTACGCCCCAATACTCAAGCCATTAGATATTGTTGTATATAGACTTGAGCTTCCACATACCTTTGGGTATATCATAAGACCACATAGTTGTTTTTGAAGTTTAGCTATGGGAACCCTTCAATGGTTTGTTTTTGTGATGCATTGATAAGTGGTTAGCCCCCAAATGTTACTTGTACCGTACCTCAGAGACAAGATAGTGGGCTATAGGATGGTTATCCTATGTAGTTAGAGCTTTGAAATATCAGGCCGACAATATTATATGAATGGAATTAATGTGTTTGCAAGCTCATACACCAAACACACCCAACGATAACCTTCCCTACAAACCTGGAATTCTTACAATCACAAATTCGACTACGATTTTTTTTGGGAAATTTAGTAAGAACCAACAGTCAGAAAAGGGGCAACACATTATGATAATTGACAACAACACAAAAACAACAATAGCGAGAAGGGTAGAATATTCCAAAATGGTTACTTGAATTTGTTGCAGTAGCCAAATGATAGAAAAGCAAAAAAAAGTCAGGAATTTTTTTCTTCTGCTTTGTATCCCAAATTGATCCTCTTTTCATGCTGATTATTTTGGTATATAACTCTGGGAACACTTTCCGAACAACCCCTGGACTCCCCACATGGTGGTACTAACCCAATCATGGGACATGGAGACACAACTTGCTAACCTGCTTGCCGAAATACATGCCATACAATATCACCACAAATCCCAACTCTCTAGGGTCAATTCTCAATAGACAACCATGTTGGACACTTTCCAAGAATTAAGTGGCCACAATTTGCAGGTGGATCCAAGCAACAATCGTGAACACAACTACAATTTAGGGAGAATGTTTTGTAGTTCTAAATTGAAATTTCCTAAATTTAATGGTAAAGATCCCACTAGTTGGTAAAGATCCCACTAGTTGGATGTACAAGGCAGAGCGGTATTTCCCTTTGCATGACATCCCATCCCTAGACAAGGTCCTTATAGTGTCTTTCAACCTGGAGAAATAAGTTGTCCAATGGTTTCACTAGTACGAAAAAGCTAACGATCTTTCAACATGGTCCAAAATTTGAGGTCTTATTGGTTTACATTGGCCCAAGTGCCTATGGGGATTTCAAGGTGTTTTACAATATTTTGGATTAATGCTAACGTTAAATAAGATACAAACATAGTAGAAGATGCAAGATATGAATCGGGGCACCACACACAAAGGGGAGGCACATGATATGGATCACGACACCCACATACTCAACAATATTGACAAGCCCATTAAACAATGATATGGCTATAATGCACACAATAAAGGAACACACAATAGCACTCAATGCAACACACAAGGCCAAGGGCCATGTACAAGGGACATGAAAATGTCACAACAATCAAGGCCAACGGCCACAATCAAGGGACATGAACATGTTGCAACAAACAAGGCCAAAGGCCACAATGAAGGGACATGAGAATGTTACACACACAATGCCAAGGGTTGCACACAATAGAGAAACAATGACTAGCCTATCATGAGAGAGAAACAACATGAATGAAGCATAAAACAAGTGAAAACTAGTCTACGCCATCCATGTATGTAAATGTCAAAGCATACTAAAGTACATATCCATGTAACATTGTGTAACATATGAGTAACTAGAAGATGTGTAAATAATCTATGTAGCGCAACATGGTAAAAGATCATAGTAATATATAGCCTATAATAATGTGACTCGTGGAATAAGATATTCCCAACATTGGCATGACCCCTAAGTACAAGAAAGTCCAACATATAGATATCCATGTCCAATCTGTATATCCTACATCACACTCATATACCGTGAAATACATGTGTATAAAAAAGAATATGCCCTCTACAAAACATGTGATAAATAATGTAACTAGCGATCATCTCATGCTTATGTCTTGATTTTTGATTTTTTGAATGTTTTTGTATTTTTGATTGTATGCAGTAATATGCTTATGGCTCAATCATCTATGCCATCCCTATTGTTTCATGAATTAGTGTCACCCGGTTTGTCTTTAAGGTTGTATAGATGCATTACCTTTTCTTCCATTGTTTCCGATTGTTCAAGTTTTGTGCTTGTAGTTGTCTTTGAAGATTTTCCCTTTTGATGAGTACCATTGACATGAAGTTGCATTTTGATTAGATCCCCTTCATGTAAAGAGGTAATATATTGTTTTGTTCTATCCACTGTGGCCTGCATGAGATACAACCAATTTTGTCCTAACATAAATGACAAGTGGGTAGAAGGTGTCACCATATGGGTGTATCAAAAACCTTTGGTCCATAAGCAATTGGCACACTAATATCCACGGAAGGTACCTGGATTTGGATTAAATAATTCATCAATGTCATGTCCCAACTGTCGCAAGAATGCAACACTACATACATTTGGGAGTTGATTTTCATCAATTTGAATATGTTGCCGATAAGCACATCAATAGATGTTGTGATTGTGAAAATATTTTGTTTTGGACACTTACGGTCTTTGTGTGTTGTATGTGCTAAGTTCTATTAGGGCATAATGGCGAACATGCCTCCTATAGTGTGTTGATTTTAATGGTCCTTTTGTTCTTGTACTTTTGGATTTTCTGTTGTAATGCTATGCAACCATCTGTTCTATCCCCACTAATTCTATGATAATCACAATATGATTTGCCTTCCTAATGTGATAGTCGTCCTATTGCTGGATGTCTAGTAGTTGATAATGTGATCAAATCGTTGTCAAGTAACTTTTGTAATATGATACTTGGTTTATCTTGAAGACTCGTTACTCGTAGTTGTGTAGACGGTTTTGTAGCTGAAAACTCCACATCATTCAATGAATTTTGCTCACAACCTTTGTGACAATGTGAGATGTATCACTGTTCTTGTGCCCAAGTCTTGTTTGACTTTATGAAAGTTTGCCTTGATGATGCTTTTTAATATAGAAGAATCATAGTGATAGATAATATTGCAGCTATTGTTTGTATTTTGAATAAATTGGTGATTTGTCATCATTGTCTTTACATTGCTCCCTAAAGATTGTTCTTGAGTGGGAACTTTTGAATTCTCCATGCTCTTTGTATGAGTTATCTTGATATTATCCGACTCCAATAGGTATAAAAAAAGTATGAGATAGATAGTCATCCAAATCAATAGAATTGAAATTGAGTTTATGCAGACTACCATCTATGTTGTCTTGCATATCATTATCACTTTCATAGTAATTTGTGACTAGGTCATCTTGATTTTCTAAGTTTACCATCAAAGGAAGATATGGAGTTGTCTTATTTAGGTTTGTTTTGAGATTGTGAAGGTTGATGTTATGCTTGATATGATTGATTTGATTTGGCTTTAGAAGATTTTAGATGTTCTTTATAATGACTTTTAGTGATAGCATCATGTTATTGTTACATAACGAGGTCATAATCAAGTTTTTTGAGGTCATGACAATTTTCTTGAGAATGACTTACATTAACATGCCACCAACAAAACTTATCAGGATTGTACCATGGTGGTAGAGGCATGTAAGAATAAAAACTCATGGGTCAACTAGTATCCTTTTCTTGAGCTCTTGGAGACTCGAGGGAGGGTGGTTTGGACTTGGATTGTTCGGATTATTTGAGGAAGAAAACACTCCAGACTTAGATGGCTGGGGAGGTTTGCTATGTGATGTTTTAGTGTTGATAGCATTGGTGGTTGTGTTGAAAGACTATTATTTTTTGAGATGCTCCAAATTGGCTAATAAGGTATCTTGTCATTTAAATTGATCAAAGTCCTCTTCTAAAGTCTTAGGAAAGGACCTTTGTTTTGGGATTGAGGTTTTAGAGCAGTTATGAAAAGATTAAAGAGGCTTTCTTCATTCATGTTGTGATCTGATTTATGTGCAAAATTGATGAAATCATGGTCGGACTCATTAGCTAATTGCTTGACATTAATGAAATTACCAACACTGCTTTTAGGAAGGTTAGGATATTGAATTTTTTTGACTAGATTGTTGACTAGATCTTTTAGTTTAGTAAAATTGGATTGGGATTTGGTTGTACCATTCTAATGCATCACGAGTTAGGGTTTTTGCCAAAATCTTGGTAGTTGCATAAGTTTTAGTTTTGATCCACTATTTGTAGAGGTTTCCAAATGTTTTAAGATGTAAGATGGGGTATGGGGACCTGTCATATGTGATGGGTGGAGAGATACCTCCAATGTCCGTAGAAGCAATATAGGGAGTTAAGGTTCAATTTATAGCGTTTGAAGCATCTTATTATGAATAGGTGGTTGGGGAATAGGTTTCCTGCTAGCATCAGTGAGGAGAGGAGGGGAAGGGAACTTATTAGGTTGGCCTTAAATAACTTCTTGTGGTTGATTTGCCATTTGCAAAAAGTGGTTTTGCATTTGGACCATGTGATTGTTATTGGTGGCTTGCGTTTGAACCATTCGATCTAACACTTTGGAAAGCACTTGTGTCCTATCTAATAGAGGATTTTAGCTAGAGTTGTTGAGGGGAGGAGGATTACTAGAATTGTTGTTGAGATGGGGAAGATTGTTTGATATTTTAACTCTTGATGTATAATTGTTTTTTTTAAAGGTTTCCATTGGAGTATAAATAGAGTTTACATCAAGATCCTTGATATTTCTATTGGGATTTTTTTGGTCACTTTTTGAAGAGATTGAAACATCGTTGTATTGAATAGATTGTGATTGAGATTGGATAAAAATTATACCATGAGGGATTGCTCTTAGTGGCAGCCATGGGAGGGAAAAAGAAGCTACCCATATAGAATCTAAATGGTGCAAGATTCACTAGGAAAAAGCTAAGAGGGGACATCATTGAGATGGAAAAAGGAAAAGCTAAGAAGCAAGATTGATTGAAAGTGATAAAGAAATAGAAAAGGGGAAAAAAACATGAAGATGACCCAACACAAAAGGGTGTATAAGATTCATGTTGGGTTCACCAGAATGTATGTAGACTTGATAAGGGCAATAATATAAGGATCCTCTAACATAGGAAAAGGCAGAAGACCATACCAAATCCAGCAAACATACAAGATGCTGTTCCACAAAGCGGTATAGGGCTATAGAAAAGGGCCGTGTGTGAAAAAGGTTAGGCCTAACTAGATCCAAATGTTATCAGACGGTAACCAAGAGGTGTAAATGAAAGTAAAAAAGGAAAGATTGCTAGTAGGCAGAAACCATGAGGTATCTAATCTATAAGGGTTCTAAGGGTGTTATTAGATGGTATCCATGAAGTGTAAGTAAAAGAACAAAGCATGCAAGGATAATATAGTAACAAGCATATCTAAGCATTGAAGACAATGACATACTAATATAATATATCCACGAAAGTAAAGAATAAAGAGTATGGGGGCATGAATATTTACCTTGGGTTGACATGCTGACACATCTACCTCCCCCTTGGCTTAAGTGTTGCTTTGTAAGAGAAGTTGTAGGTGAAGCTCAAGATGCAAAGAAGACCACCCAAGTATCCGTAGTTGGGGACTCCAAAGATAGGTGTACCTTGCTAGTTCAACTTTCATTCTTGATATCTTCAAAGACGTGCAAATAAGTCTTTTTCAAGTGTAAGCTCCTTAGCCCTAATTCCTCTTCTTACTAAAGTGGATTTATGTGTGGGAGCAAAGTGGATTGGATTGCCTTTGAGAAATGACAAAGGGAAACCATATAAATACTACTCAAAACCGACAACTCGAACTTAGCCGACATCATCGGCCCGACCAACAAGAAGAAGAAGAGTAGTGGATAGGGGGAACGTGAACTCTCAAAGGACAAATAAGATGATAATATGGCACAAATGGAGGCAGATATAACAGATGATAATTTGGGAATTTATCAAAGAGCATCACGAACAAGTCCTACAATAAAAATCAGCAATAAGAGAAGAATGATGTGTATACAGAAAACTCCTACATGAAAGAACATGAATAATGAAATACACTACTGACTTCTTTCGGGATCTTCTCGTAGAATTACAAATCAGCCCATTAAAGATGAGCACAAAAGGAGCTAACAAAAAACCTTCCTCGTATGACAACCGAAATGGACAATGCCACATAATGTAACCGATAATAAATGAAAAAAATCAAAGTTATAATATTCTCTTTCCAAAAAAATAGATCCTTGGGGCTAGAAGGATTCACAATTTAATTCTACCAAGCATTTTGGCACCTACTCAAGGAGGAACTATTGTAAGTCATCGAAGAGTTTTAGAGGAACAAAAAATGCTAAATGGCTTAAAAGGCACTAGATTGGCAGTGATTCCAAAAAATGACATAGGCAAAAACCATGGACCAGTAGAATCAAACCATTTGTACCAAGTCTAATTTCCCAATCACAATCCACATTTGTCCTTGAAAGGCAGATCACAAACAATATCATGGCATTCAAAGAAGTGATACGCTCATTGGTGACTAAGAAAAATGTAGGGTTTCTAATAATGTTGGATGTGTCTAAAGCTTTTGACACATGCAATTGGGGGCTAATTATCTGAATGCTACAGTATGTTGGTTTCAACGATCACATGATATCATGGATCCTTGGCTATGTAACAAGGGTAACCTTCACAATCAGTTTTAATAGAGCAGTCAGAGAGCGCACTTTGCAAAGGCTTCAAGCTAGGGGGGTCAACCCATACCTCTTCATTATAATGGGAGAAAATATAAATAGGTTAATAGAAGTGGCACAAAACGGTAGGAAGATACATGGGTTACCAGCCACAGAGCAGGGATGGAGATTTTCCATCTTCCAGTACGCAGACAACACACTAATATTTTTATCCATAATCAACCTAGACATTGGAATGCATGATTCACCAATACAGATTTGTCATTCCTTATGCGTTGTTACAAAGATCTATGCCGCCAAAACAATTATCTAAGGTGAGAAAATGATGTGTCTATTAACTAAATGGCTGCCATCTACATCATATATCCATTATATAATTATGTGCATGCTCATTTATATGCCCACATTGCCTATATATCAGATTTCATACCCCTTTTATGCTACTACTAACTTATTACTCGTCTTTGTTCCACAAGACCAATGGTGCAACACAGAATATGATTTACCTTATGTGACATTGAAAACTACTTCTGTTTGCTGCCATGAACAAGCATTATGCTTGTAATCAGATGAACGCCTAAAGGTGTTGTCCAGTGTTTTAGCACAAAGATAACAATGGGTTGACTGTTTTAGCCTAAATTACAAAATATAAACATGGTGCAGGTTACCTTCAACTCTACAAGGCTTTGGGAATATTTACAAACATTAAAAAAACCTAATTTAAGATGTGAATGTTGAAAGTGAAAGGAAAAGAGAGTAAATTTTGTTCTCCTGTGAATCTTATGCAGAGACAAGATAGTTGATGATGGATATTTTAACCCAAAGGTGCACGTATCTCTCTCCATAAACGAACTGTTTACAACAAAAGTGATTGGGATCCAAATCTACAACAAACAGTGCAAGGATTAAATGGATTTGCTAACTCCAGTATCTGAATAACTTATGTTCAAACCGAATCAAAGATGACAAATTAATGAAGCCTTTTGAAACATTCATGGAAATAACGTCAATCCAAATACAAGAATAGTACTCAACTTCAAATCAAATAAGAGAGATGAAATATATAGCACAACATTAATATAGTTAAAACTCAAACTAACGCCACACCACATACAAACATGACCATTGTGTAAAGAACTCATTGTATTCAAATACATGTTATCTTGATAGTACCTTTAAATTATTTTTTTACAATTTTTTCTTGGATCCTTGTTACAATGGATCGAGCTTCTTTTATGGCTCACAGAGCTATCAGTACCTTCCCTCTGAAAGGTAAATATGAGACGATCAGTTGCAAGAGACTGTTCAGCTGCTGCAAAATGGACAAAACTTCCCTTGTTTGACTTTTCAAGGGCTCAAATAGAAACCTGAATGGCCACTAAAGGTTCCTGAGATAGGAATGCCAGTGTAGGATGTGGCCTTTGCTACCCATGACCGCATTAACAAGCATTGTGATCCTCCTCCTACTAGACTCCACCGTGCTTGAAGGATATTTGATGCTCTCCCTCCTCCTTAGTGTTGGCCTAGGAGCAAATTTGACGCGTTCCTCCACCAATATTGTTACCCTTGAAGCTAATCGGATGGCACTTGAAACCACTTGAATGTGCCTTGAAGAGAACTTGTTGCATTGTCATTTCCCTCCAACTAGTGGGCTATTGGAACAAATGGGGGAGCTAGAGAACACAACTTAGTAGAGCAATCCGACTGTCACTGATTCGAGGGCTAGGTGGTGACTCGGTGGGCAACCTACATAATACGGGTTAAACAAGTTATGTGTGGAGGCGATTTACTGAATGATAGAGAATATGAAATGCAGTGGGATAAAGAAACATGAAAGAAAGAACAAGGTGACAACAAATTTAGAATCATAAGAGCAAAGTTATATCATGCTAAGTTTTGTGCAATCTTAGATATTAGAGGTTGTTGTCGCAAGGCTTCCTAACTCTATTCTTCTATGTGGTTTGACACAATGTATTGCTAACCTACAAAGAATGCGAGTGTACATTATTATATAATGCAAGAAGATGAAGCGTCGACTGATCCGTTACAACAGCTTCATAACTGCCAAGTGCGGTGACTTCACTTGCCATTGTTATTGATAGGGTGCTGACTATAGTGATGACACCGCAGTAGCTGTGCAGTAATGTAGAAACAGATTTGGAAGGAATCCTTTTACACTTAGGTGCGGAACCTACTAACGTAGTTGTTGAGGTAAGCACAAGGCTGGACGTGCAACTGCAGTATGAATGAGTGACCCAGATCCTCTTGGATCAGTCGCCCCTCCTTGAAGAGCAGTGGTCCCCATTGCATGCAGTTGTGGAAGATGTGGAAACATATTGGAAAATTGCAATTCTGTAAACCAGTTCACTTGGGAAGGCACTTGACCTGCTCTGACGATTTGGAAGAGAGGGATCTCTTGTCAACTTGTCCGTTCGTCCCTAGCGTTAATGACTTGATCCGATTCTGTGAGAACACTGCAATCTAGATTGATCTTTGTCTGTTGAAGAGTCTCCGCAGTATTTGAAGTATCCAACAAGGGTGGAAAGTAATGCAACAAGATTTCTGCATTGATGATTGGATGCAACCCAAGGTAAGTCGGAAGAATGAGCTCAAAAGTGTTGTCTCCTACTTGCTTTGTGATGGTGTAGGGACCATACCGAAGTGGACGAAGATTGCGGCAAGGTCTTCTCAGTGTTTCCTTTTGCAGGTGTAGCCAAACTCGATCACCAACCTAAAAGGTGTGCGGTGTCCAATGCTTGTCATGGCATTGGTTGAACTTCGTATTTGCCTGTTGCAAAATGGGTTGCACCTGTTGTTGAATATGCTCAATGAATTGAACAACATTGTCAACTTCCATTTGAGTTGGAGTTGTTGACGGAATAGGATAAGCTAGTCGATGGGTGCCAGAGGCTAAAAACCCAGACAAAATTGAAAAACGTTGTGTAGTAGAGCTATGTAGAGCTCTGTTGTAACTGTGCTGAATGAAATACAAACTTTCATCCCAAGTGCGTTGTTTTTTCAAGTTTTACACTCTTAGAAGATGCAATATGATCCTATTAACCACTTTTGTTTGTCCATCAAGCTGGGCATGGAAAGTGGTGGATTTGTTCAGCTTTGTGTCTAACATAGACCAAAGACCTTTCCAGAATTGGCTAAAAAATCTAATGTCTCTATCAGACAAGATAGTTTTTGGGATTGCAAAGTGGATCCAAACATATTGAAAATACAATTGAGCTATTTCTAGAGCTGATATAACTTTCTTACAAGGTACGAGATTTGCCATTTTTGAGAATCTATCAACTACTACATATACACAATCATTACCATGCTTGATAGTAGGGTAGCCTGAGATAAAGTCCATGGAAATGGATTCCCATGGTCTCGTTGGAATTGACAAAGGTGTGTACAAACTTTGTTTCTGATTGACCGCCTTGGCTATGGCACATGGGGTACATGACTTGTATTTGTAGACATCAGAGCTAAAATGTGACCACTAGAAATACTTTTGCAATTCCGCAAGAGTCTTTTCAATCCCAAAATGGCCTACAACCTTGTTGAAATGGACCTCCCTTATTAGTTTTTGTCTCTTTGCCTCATGCGGAAGGCACAAGTGACCAAGATGATAAAGGAGTCCATCTTGCAAGTAGAGATTTGGAATTGAATTACCGCAAAGCAAATTTTGATAGATATCTGCAAAATCCATGTTAGATGGGTACAATTCTGACCATGCGCTGACTACATGTCCACATGCGTCAAGTACAAAAAGGAGAGTTTGAATTGGATGACGGCTCAAGCAATCTACAACTAGCTTGACACTTCCCTTCTTATGCTCGATGTTCAAATGGAATTGCTGAAGATAAGAAGACGATTTATGATATCGCTCTTGTTGCAACTTGTTTTGTGTCTACAAGAACTGAAGCGGCTTGTGATTGGTATGGATCATAGTCTTCTTGCCCAAGATATAATGCTTCCAAGGCTTACATACCTCAACAATAGCATAAAGCTCGCAATCTCATGTTGGGTAGTTCCTTTCCAATGTGGTGAAAGTTTCATTATGGTAAACAATCGGGTAACCATGTTGAGTGAGAATTGCTCCAAGTACAAAGTCAGAGGTGTCTATCTTGAGCTCAAATGGTTGCTAAAGGTCCAACAAAGCAAGTACTAGTGCAGAATAGAGTATGCATTTCAATTCCTCGAATGCTTTATGTTGTGCGGTAGTCTAGTTGAACTTCGCTTTAGCACCACATTGGGTAACTTGGTTCAGAGGCCAAGTCATGTGAGACAAGCCAAGTACAAGTCTCCGATAGAAATTTGCGAATCCTAGAAAGCTGCAAAGCTTTGTGAAATTCTTCGGTTGTGGCCAATCCTAGATGACATGAATCTTGGCTAGATCCACATGCACTCCTTGTTCGTCTACAATGTATCCCAAGTACTGAATCTGTGACATGGCAAATAAACTTTTTTACATGTTTGCATACAACTTATGTTTCCACAAAGTGTTAAGCACTTGCTCTATATGGTGCAGATGTTCATCCCATGTTCTGCTAAAAATCAAGTTGTTGTCAATGTAGACTACAACAAATGAAGTTGTGAATGGCCTCAAGATATCATTTATCATTCGCATGAATGTGGTTGGAGAATTGGTTAAGCCTAAGGGCATGACTAACCATTCCAACCAACCTTCTTTGGCCTTGAACACTATCTTCCATATGTCTGGAGGATAAATAGGAATATGATGATACCCAAACTATAGGTTGATCTTAGTGAAGCATTTTTCACTGTGGAGCTGGTCCAAAAGATCCTCAAACCTTGGAAGAGGATAGCGTTTTTTCACTTTGATCTTGCCGAGTGCTCAGTAGTCGATGCAGATCCTCAATGTTCCATCCTTCTTTGGCGCAAACACAATTGGGTTGCCACAAGGCGATGAGTTGGGCCTGATATGTCCTTTGTCCACAAATTCATGGATCTTCCACTTGATTTCTTCATTCTCCAAAAAGGATCTGCAGTATAAAAAAGCATTAGAAAGAGGTAGTCCAAGGATTTGATTAATAGTATGCTTTACCACACATTGTGTAGGCACTTGCTTTGGTAGCTGGTAGACATTCTTGTATTCTTCCAACTTGAGCTGCAATGCGGCTTTTTGCCTTGATGTTGGATGAATTGCGGTGATTGTAGGTGCCTCAAGGACTTTCTTGTGGTCAGATCTTACCATCAAAAGCACAAACTTCTTACTAGATGTGCCTAGCTTCTGAGACTACTTGGTGCTAATAAGCGATAGCTTTGGAACTACTTTCGGTATGTGGCATTTTAAATCACCAACATTTATGACAACATTTCTAGGATTTGCTTCATATACTGCATGTCGATGATAAAGATATGGTTGACCCAGTAGAATATCATGTACCTCTAACGGAGCAACGTCACAAAGGACTGTATCTTCGAAAGGCTTGATGTTGTGCACCACTTGACACTGTTGAGTGACACGTTTCTCAAATCCCGCATATAACCTTCCAATGGATTAGGGTTGTGGGTGAGGCGTCAACAAGAAGTTCAATCTACAAACTGCTTCAAAAGAAATTAGGTTCTTCTAACTTCTGTTGTCAACAATGAAATGTATAGGTTGGGCAATGATCCACATTTGAGAATGGAACAATCTTTCTATTTCCTCTGTTTCCACTAGGATAGTAGAAATGTTTGCAGTACCCACCATGGTGTTAGGCTCATATTTCATGATCTGTTTGCCTTTGTCCAATACTCTGGTGATGCTACCCGTGGCCTCAAGTTGTGCAAGCAGGGTTTTCCTAGCATGACATTTTTCATTGGAATGACTACTGGAGTTGTGAATTGAACACCACTTCCCAGTCTTGAACTACTTAGCCTAATTATCTGATGGTTGTTGCTTCTTCTTTGGTGGTTGTTCGGAGTTATTCCTGGATTTAGAATTTTGCTTGGAAGATTTAGACTACTGCTTGCTTTGAGACTTTGAATCTTCTATCTTAGGCTTGGCCTTAGCCTTTGATTCAAACTTTCAAGCATATATGTAGGCTTCCCCTATGGAGGAGATAGATAGGAAATCCAAGTTTGATTGGATGTGAGGCCTCAAGCCCGACTTATAATTTAGAACAAGCTTCTGCATCGAATCTTGAATCTCAAGTTTGGACACCAAGGTATGGAAAGTATCTGTGTATTGCAGCACAAACTGCTCTTTGTCTTGGCACAACTAAGAAAACTTAATTCATTTATCATTATAGTTTTTAACATGATAATAGATTGCTTTGAGTGCTTCTACGAAACTATCCATTGTCTAAACTGGTAAAAAATCTTTTAGAAGAGCAAATGTGATTTTCTCTTGGTTAGAGAAGTGATTTACCACATAGTATGAACAAATGCGTTTAAGCCAGTTGTCTAGTGCATCCGCATCTATTTTACCTTCAAACATAGGAATGTCTAGATTGACTTGTACCTTATATGGCCTTTGTACAAATGGCCAATGAGAATGAGACGTTGGAGAAGTCTACTGCTTGAGGAGCGAAAAGTGATCAACAATGCTCGTTCACATGCATGTTGTTCTTCCAAATCTTCCCGATGTCTCTGCAATGGATCCTCTATCATTTTCTGGAACATATCTAGAGCTAGTGTCATTGCAAATGTCTCCCATTTGAGGATGTGAAGGAAGGTATGACGAAGGGTCACAAATCTTGAGCCCTATTTTCTTGTAATCAAATCTTGTATGCATGGGCATACAAACAATGAAAAAAGCTCAAAAACACCACAATACCACTCAAAAATGATACGAAGTGTGTAAGCACTCATACCACTGATTCGGGGCCCAAGGGGTGACTCAGTGGATGACCTACTTAATGCGGGTTAAATAGGTTATGTGCGGAAGCGATTTACTGAATGATAGAGAATATGAAATGCAACATGGTAAAGAAACAAGAAAGAAAGAACAAGGTGACAACAAATTTAGAACTGTAACAACAAAGTTATATTATGACAAGTTTTGTCCAATTTGAGAGACCAAATGTTATTGCCGCAAGGCTTCCTAACTCTATTCTTCAATGTGGTTCAGCACAATGTATTGTTAACCTACAAAGAATGGAAGTGTACATTATTATACAGTGCAATAAAATGAAGTGTCAACTGAACCGTTACTATAGTTGGTAACAACCATGGTTACCAAATCCAGCTAGATCTGCACAAAATATGGCTGATCTGGATTTTTTGGCCTTTCCGGATAAGTTCGTCTAGGTCGGCCCTGTTTTTTTTGAAAATTTTATTTATTTATTTATTTTTTAGGTTTTCTGTGCAAAGAAAAACTAGAAACCATAGATATTATATATTATTAACATTTTATGTTACTTTATTATTGTTTTTCACTGTATTTGTCAATTTCGGATATTTATAAAACTATGCTCACACACACATTCTGGATTGGATGTTTCTGTTTTTTTCAAGAATTTCAGATTTTCAAAATTTTCTGCCCTCCCAAACAATTCGGATTTCCGAACTTGGTAATTATGGCAACAACCATTTCATAACTGCCAAGTGTGGTGACGTCACTGCCGTTACTGACAGACTGCTGACTATTGTGCTGAAACTGCAGGGGCTGTGCGGTAATGTAGAAATGGATTTGCAAGAAATCCTTTTATGCGTAGGCGCGAAACCTACTAACACAACTGCTAATGTAAGAACAAGGCTGGACATGCAACTGTGGTAATATGCGGTATGAATGAGTGACCCATATCCTCCTGGATCACTCACCACCCTTTGCATACATTTTGAGAAATCTAGTAGTATAGGTTGGTGGAGCTTGCCGACTTACAACGCCCCTTGCATACGCTTGGACCTTCTCCATGCCTCAAGTTGGCTAGACATTTTTCACCATATCACTTCTAGAAATATACTCTATCAAGGACCATGGTTTTCTCTCAAGGCCAAGGAACAAGGTGAATACCCATTCTTCCGGTCTTGCAATGGTTCCTTCCTATTTCTAATATGCTTAGTATGATCTACATGTTTTCTGTAACACCCATGAGTGTACTCTTGCCGTAACCAACTCTTGCCTTATCCGTCCCTAACAAAAGGCTCAAAGAGGTCCTTGTCTGAGCAGAAGGGACAAATTTTGGATCGCCTATGAAATTCAAACTCAGTTCTCCACCAATGAAAATGCCATGTTGTTTGTCTGAAATGACACTTCTAAATCTCGAGATCTTGAAAAGGTGATTCATACTTTTCCAAATTAGCATGAGTTTGCAATCCGTTGCTTGATACCATAAATAGATTAGACAAATGAGACCTGGGCCTGAATGTACAACTTGACTGAATGTACAATGTACCGCTGGTTTGTAGCAACTGGTGGTTTTACCCGTGTTCGAAGAATACATAAAGTAACTGCCCATAACAAGCAAAAATTACCGAGCCCTTCGTAAAGTAGATAAGAGAGGGGGCCTCCTCCTTGATTGACCCTATATATCTATCCACGGTATATAGTTGAGTTTAGATATTAAATCTCAATTTCTATATGGGGTGGGGTGTGGGTGATTTTCCAAGACAAAGGAAGCATGAAGGGTGTGGCGGGATGGCAGTGTCAAGCCACCCAGATTCAAAGGCAGTTTTGGAAGAGAGTGGGAGAGTCACTTCAGATCATCCAAGGAGAGGATAGCAAGATCAAGCAATTTGTGGGGTGGGAGAGGACAGTCTAACTCCAGAGCAGAGCAAAGCAAGAGAGAGGGCTGAGAGAAGCTCAAAGAGAGAGAGAGAGAGAGAGAGAGAGAGAGAGCAGAGCTAAGAGCATGTTGAGATAGATGTATGTTCATTTTAACAGGACTGAGGAAGTCTTCTTCATAGTCATAGGTGTAGGGAGAGTGTGAGTGATTCTTTGTCATGCAACCGGACATCAACAAAGAGAGTCTTTTGAGTCCCATTCTGAGTCTTGTGTTTGCAAATGTGGTGGAGAGTGAAGGAAGTGTAACACACCACTTGGGGAGTAAGGAAGCCATTCACTTGGCACCCTTATTACCGTTTGCATCGTCCATGTTCGAAGTTCCTCTTCCTGTGCTACTAACTGCCATCAAGCTTCTTCTCATCTTTCTTATCCATCAAGCAACTCATCAACCCCACAAATTGAACCTAAAGCAATGGCTCGTAATGCTACTACTATTCATTGGACATAGCCCATCTGTTGTAATCCAATTCAATGGGAATGCTTTGGGTATTCAGGGAGGTTCTTGAAGCTCCTGTAGAATTCCAGAACCCACTCTTGGAGAAGTAACCCTCACCAATACTTTTTAGTCTACAGAAGTAAGCATCAAAACCCTCTGCAGAAAAATTGGGGACCTTGGATGTCAAACAGCCAATGCCGGGTAAATGCTTATACCAGCTTCTTGCTTGCACACAACCACCAAAAAAAAAAGAAAAAATACTATTGAGGATCTTCTGTTGGGAATTCCACACGGACAATAGTAGCAGAAATGATGCAAGATCCCGATGCCAATAACCCTTTCCCAAAATGTCATGCCAACCCAGCTGGGAGCTTAGGGACAACAAGCACTCGATGTGGAAAAGACAATTCCAATCTTTAGGCCTAAATCTCAACTTGCCACACCAACTGGGCATCTCAGGACACAGCCACAGATGCAGGAGAAAACTTAACACATAACTATATGGGGCTGCCTCTAGGGGTCCTTTGTTTCCATTGTGCTTGTCAATGGTTTTGGGGGTTTTAATATGATCTTTTTGGATAGCTAGAGGAGGAACTGGAAATCTCAGCGTGATTATGCCACCAAAATGCACTAATTTGTGATGGCTCTCTATGCTGATAAATCATAAGCTCTCAATAACTATATAGTAAATATTAGGTCTGTTAGAAGTCAGTTGAGAACTATATCTTTTGGTCATTATTATGTATGCACGAGTCAATGTGCTTAAGGTCCTAGTATCCTCTCTTTGTTATTTGAATGCAGTGGTGTAAACTAGATTAACTACCAAGTCTGTTGATCTCATTACCCCGAACTAAAACACAGGGCTCTGAGTTTTTGTAACAGTATCCGATATTAATATATTACTTAAAACTTATTAAAAAATTCTATTACTTATTGCATTACATGACACATTTTATAATAGCTCGTGCATGGCTACATAAAGACAGTCCCATCATGACTACATAGACCATAGAGGTGTCGCATGCTACAACTTTGGTAGGAGACATTAATTGGAAGCAACACTTAGTGAAGATTCATGTACCTAATTATTTTACCACATAAATGCATAGTCCCATCATTGGGTGGCATTCATGATTTAGATTTCTTGTATTTACACAAGCTTCATTTACACAGCATATCACACTTTGTGCAGCTTATTTCTATACATCGAGCCATTGCTATCCATGTCAGTTTATTTTTCCAGTTTCCATGCTTTTTACTCTTGCAATTTCTCACACTACAGCTTTATGTTTTAGTGTGTACTCAACTGTCTTCTCCACATGCAGCATACGATAATGCCTGTTCATCATCTTGTAAGCTTTGGTCTCAATCTTGTTAGTCGTGCTTTTGAGTTCCAGGTAAAGCTCTTATGAACCATATTGTGTTTGATTTTTTTAAAACTTGGGTGGATCAAGTATTCATCATTGGAGCCTTCTTGAGACTTGAAATTTGTTTTGGTGCATTCTTTGTGGTGGCTTGGTTCTTCCACTAGTGTCTTATTCTCCTTTTCCTGATACAGGCCGATGCCTTTGCAAAGTCGCTCGGTTATGGTGCTTCTCTCCGGGCAGGACTTATAAAATTGCAGGTACAAACATGATGGTCTTGCTCCTACTTTCATTCTGAAAATGGAGGGAGGGAATGGTACATTTTCTTTGATTTTTTCTGATTCAAAGTGGTATGTGCAGGAAGAGAATTTGTCAGCTATGAACACGGATCCCTGGTATTCTGCATATCATTACTCTCACCCTCCTCTTGTAGAGAGGCTTGCTGCACTCGACGAGTCTGATCAAAAGGAGGAATAGAACCAGGTTGTGGATTTCATGCTATGTCAGTTTAATTCATTAATAACAAGTGTTTATTCCGTATTTGGAGTCCTGTACACCTAGCCAGTTTTGATGAACCACAGAAGGCTGCTCGATGAACAAGACATTGATTCTGTGGCAAGGAGAACATTCTATAATTGTCTGTTTTCATTGTTTTTTGTATAGATTTAGTTGCATCTTAAAGGAAATTCTAATAGCATAAATGTTTTAGATCATAACTATGTTGCGTCTTTCTTTATAGATCTATTCTTGGACTAAAGGTGGATGAATATGAGCGTTATGATTTTCTTTTCAATGTGGCTGATCCCTATAAAGATTAAGGATTGGGGGAAATTGAGATTGTAGCCATTGCTGGAAATCCTTTAGTTGCACTGTAAGTGGAATTTGACAAGTCTCCTAAATGTCGAAAGAATAATACGAGCACAAAACACTCAGCACGTGGAATCTGCTACATTCAGTTGAATCTCACTTAGTGCCAAATTTAGAAATATTTGTGGAAAATTTTATTGTTCTAGTAGCCTCACAAAATGATTGTGTATCTTTTTTGTTTATTGCTGGCTATCTTTGTTTGGGGTATTTCCTGGTGTACTAACCCTATATGTTTATTATAGAGAAAATGAACGTCTATATTCTTTCAATTGCCACTTTCTTAATGAGCCCATCATTTCAAATAGAAGTGTGTAAGAGAATGGCTGAATAATAGCAATTGGTGTGGTTTGAATTGATGCTTTTTAACCGTAGTTTTAATATTGAAAAATGTGTTTGATATCATATTCTAAACAAAAATTTAAAATTTTATGCTTGTCATCTATTCGATCGGAGTTCCTCTTTAGTGCTGAAGGTTGAGTCAAATTTAGTTGATTTGGAAAAGGATTGCCTCAATGAGCATATGCTTCAACTTTTAGTGACTGAATATTAGTTTATTGTTTCAACGTTGTTGTGAAGTGCTAAGGGCATATTATATTGAGAAGGTTATTTGTATAAGAGCTGAAAGGGACATTGTTTTGTATGTAGCACAGATTTTTTATTTTTTTAACCTTAATTTTCAAAGACACCGTTTAAGTTTTAAGAATGTTTTCATATCATTGCTTCATATCTATGGAAAAATCTCGGTACATTTATAATACTTATTTTTCATTTTTTTGATATAGGATTTATTTAAGTATGCAAACGTTATGCAGATTTATCTTAAATTATATTAGTTATTTTGTTTGAAAACTACCATTTGTATATCAAAACAATTAACACTAGAATCTAGGTGAAGAGCAAAGTTTGGGTCCTTGAATACTTTAGGTGTTTCACATTTCAGATAGCTCTGGTAAATATGTAAGGAGTGCTAGCAAGAATTTTTGGACCCTTCGAGGTGATCCCTGCAAACAAATGTGCATTGAAGATTCTTTTCAATGGCACAAACACTTGTATTCCCCTCTCTTGGGAGAAGTATGTCTGCAGGGAAAAGTGATACTGGTATGGTGAAGCTCCAAGTTGATGGATACCAATATTAACATATATTTGAAGCTTCAACCAAGAATCCAAGTGAATGATGCTTTGAATGCCAACATGGCAACAGGATTAGAATCCATTGAACAGCTATATCTAATTTTTGTATGAAATCATTAATAGTATAATCTTGCAAATTCCCCTTATGGTTTTCAGAAGTCTTTCATCGCTTTATGAAGGTAGTATGCCATTTAATGGATATGCAATGTTAGAGAATTTTGTAGCATTGTTCTAGTGAAATGAAACTGATCAGCAATATATAACTTGAAAAATAAAATGCTGAAATGTAAACTTACGCATCCAATATGGATTTAATCTTTTAGATATGTCTGAAAACACTGGTCGTCACAAATCATGTCCCTTTGTATTAGATAGATATCAAATGGCGAAAAATATGTACATCGATTAGAGTTTTCACTCCATACATAATGTAACAAGAGATCCAAATTACATAACAACATTTCCATTCATTGAATTTAGATATAGGTAAAGGGAATGGTAGTTTTTAAAGGTGACCAACGTGAAAGACACCAATTTGGTGTATTGAGATCCTCTTTTGGGCTTTTTTTTTCCTTTTGCCTTTTATGTTGATCAAAGAGATGTATGACCTTACCCCTCCCTTGATGCAAACCCATCCCCCCCTATATGGAGTACACAACTTCACTGTTAAGTCTGATTAGGTTGTACGTAGATTGCTTTCAATATAATGTTGGGTCTACACAGACAATATGACCTTAATTCTAGTAATCTTTGCACATAAGGCTAGTAAGAAATCTGAAGTTAAACACTCTCAACCTTGAGTAAGATGAGGTTGGATGGCCTCTCAAGAATATACATTTTGAGTATTGAACTAGTGACTACTAAGTATCAAAACATAGCTCTAACCAACATGTTAGATGTGCCAAATTAAATATAGGCATGAATGAGAATCAAGGCTTATTTATATTGACACTCCATTATTATTTACATGGCATTTTGAGTCATCGCTTTGAATTTCACCACCACCATTTTGATTGCCTTGTTCTTAAGAATTTTGTTTTTCTTCCCAATGTTGCCTTATGTCAATCCTCTATCTAGTTCTAGGGGCTCTTACCCCAATAGTTGGTTGGACAAACAGGGTATGGAGAGTGGAGTGCCCTGAGAGAGTGTCTATTGAATTCTATCTGAGGGAATTCCCTTCATAGATGGGCATCAATCGAGCGATATGACAATTGGATGATATGGACCATACATAGAGAAGAGTAATTAGATAAAATCTGAGAATAGATATCGAGATTCTTGAATAGGTTAAACTTTTTAACTATTGCCGATATATCTCTCTAGTAGTTCATAGATTAGCTTAGAATTTTGTTTTGTTGGGTCAAGGGCGACTATTTGACTATCTATGGTCACCAACCCAACCCCTATATCTAAATATCTAGTCAGTTGGCCATCGCACTCCTTGCCCCCTTCCCTAGTTCTAAGACCGACTTTCCTTCTTTATTTGTTAATGGGAGCTTGGTCTAGAGCACAAGATGAGTTGCTATTTTATTTTCCACGTAGGACACATGTAAAACATCATGCTACCTTCCCCTCTTTGGAATGCTTATTGAACATTTCCTCAACGTTAGCCCTTACCCTATTTGTCCCATAATACGTAGGTTTGAACTTTTGTTTACACTTTGCAAATACCATATCCCTAATTGCAAGCTTTCTCTATCCTGTGTTGGTTTGTTTGATGTTTCATTTTGTTTACACTTGGCTCTAAATTGGCCAACATTCTTTGGTTGTTTTGCATCTCCTAAAACGAATCAACTATTAGAGGGACCTTTCCTTTCTTGATTACCTAGTCTATAGGTCATTTAGGTTCATACCCATATATTGTGTTTAAAGGAGTTATATCTATGCTTGTATGATATGTGGTGTTGTGCTAGTATTTTTCCAAATGCAACCATTCCATAAATTTGATTTTTTTGTCTTGTGTACAGCCATAGGTAACTTTTTAAGGATTTTTAAGGCATCCTCGTTAGGTAGCCCTTTCAACTTCACCTTCAACATTGGATTGCTTTGTTCTTGAAAATTTTGGGTTCCTTACCAATGATGCCTTGAAGTACCTAAACCAATTTTCCTTCGTTATTTGTTATTTGAGATTTTGGTCTAGGGCACAAGATGAATTGTTTCTTTTTAGGTAGGACACATGAATAACATCATATAATCTTACCTTGTTTGTAATGTCTGTAGGACATTTTCTCAACATTAGCCCTTGTCTTTGTGCAAGTCATTTTGTTAACTTTCATGTTCCTAGTTTAAGTGTGAATAATTGTTGAGTTTAAGCATATCATTAAGCAAGAGAAAATAAACTTAAGAGGATAACCCTAGTAATGATGATCAAATTGGGAAGAGCCCAACATGAAAATCAGTGGCTTTGCTTGTTGAATTGTAGTATGTAGAAGTGTACTTGGTGACAGAGTAGGCCCAAAACCCCTTGAAGGGGGTGTCAAAGAGGGTGAGAGCCTTGTTGGTCTTGAACCCTATCGCACCACAAGGCACTACCAACAAGTCAAATAGTTTGGGAATGCAATCCTAATTGAGTTGTAAATTCCAAAAAATGTTACATGTCGGTGAGAAATCGATAGCGAACAAGTAGCATGGGGTAAAGATGAAAAGGACTTTGAAAAGAGTGTTAAAGAGTCTTTGAAAGCATTGTGAGGTAAGCAAATGGAGGTCAGAGATGGCCTGGTCAGATGTGGAATGACAGGAGTTAGTTTGTCAAGTGTGGGCCATCGTGGAGACAATTGTGTCCTTTGGGTTGTTCAATGTACCTCCTTTGCAGCAATTAAGGAAGGAAGTGCACAACTTTGTTGGGCCCTTTGGCACCTGTGCACTCATGTTGTTGGCTAAATGGCTTTCCATCCAACTTGTCTTGAGGCATAGACCAAGGAGACTAACATGGGTGTGAGTTGGAGGGTTGGCAAACCCACTAGGTGCAAGGAAGTTGATTGGTGAAATTCCCTTGGGGGACCCTATCCGATCCATGATACCAATGTCACAATTTTTGTTTACTCTTTTCCACTCATGCTATTTGTTTGTATGGTTGCAACCTAACAAATGCTATGCCCCTAATCTTAAATTCTCTCTTTGTATCATGTTGGTATATTTGATGTTTCATTTTGTTCACAATTAGTTATGAATTGTCGTTCAACATTCTTAGGTTGCCTTGCATCTCCTAAATTGGAGGGACCTTTCTTTTTTTTGTTTACTTGGTCTATATGTGATGTAGGCATATTAACCATACAATACATTTAAAGGAGTTATATTTATGGTTGTAAGATATGTGGGTTTGTAAAATGCAGCCATTCTACCAAATTTATTTTGCTTCTTCCATGTATGTATCCTTAGGTAGTCTTTTATGCAATTTATTTACCATCTATGTCAACTCATTTGTTTAAGGATGGTAGTCATTACTCATTTAATGTCACCTTTGTTAGCTTGAAAAATTCATGTTTGAAGTTACTTTAAAATAATGATTTCTATCACAAATGATGTGTTGTGGGATCATATGCAACATATGTAGGAAGTAAAGCGCAGTAATTTTAGAACTATTGAATCTTGTTCATGGAGATGGAATGAGCATGTTTTGGTAGTTGGTCCACCAAAACAAAAACTTCATGCTTACCTTCTAATCATGGAAACCTTGATGAAATTCATACACAATTTCGTATTTTTTAATTGGGAATATTTGGTCGTTAAAGCAATTCTAAATTGACACTTTCAATTTAATTGAGTTGGCAAAGTATCACACATAGCTAAAAAATATTATAATGTTGGCATTCGAGTTTTTCAAGTTTTTTTTCAAGAATGTTGTAGTGATATTGCTATAAGTTTTTTGAAAACCTAAATATGCCTTATAGAAGGAGAGAAACACCCATGGTGTTCTTTCTAAATAAGACGGAAGTCAATTTTTAAGTACATGGGATTGTTAAAGAAAACACATTGTTCTCAATTGACCACAAACTTCCCTTTCGTATGTGATGTCTTGTTTGAGGTGGAGTTTAATTAGATCACATGTAATCTTGGAAAAGCCACTCTTGCCAAGTAGATTGCCTAATACATATGACATGAAAAACATATATCTCATCTTGACGAGACAAAGTACCTATCACATCATTCTCCTTACCTTTCTATATGATCTCAAAATTGTATGTTTGCAATTAATTGATCTCCTTTTGTTGCTCCTTTGTAAGTGTCCCTTGTGTTACGTGTTTTAGGTTGATTTGGATAGTCTTAATGAAAAAAATGTTGTCGAGAAGACACTTTTCCATTTTTGCTACTACATGCAAGATGGCCAATGTATTTTATTGAAAGTAGACGTGCTTCTCATTGTCATTTAGCTTTTTGCATCAAAAGTAATGGGAATATTATCATATGAAGGTACTATAACACACCCAACGATAAGAGGCATTACATCAAATGATGAAGTGCTCAAAAAAATCAAGTGTGGTTATTCCCTTGGCGAAAACAAGGAATTGTTTAGGTCGACAAAGAATTTATTTGCCTCAATGGATTGATTGAAGGAATTCTTCTTGTTTAGTTTATTCAAAAGTTGAGCTATAATTGATAATTTTCTCGTAAACCTTTGATAGAATTTGGCTAATCCTTATAAATTATGAAGATTCTTAATGGTATTGGGCACATGACAATCCCATATGGCCTTTATTTGTGAAGGATTGGAGCACACCAACTTTACATAAATGATATGAACAAGGTATTCAATGGTTGGTTGAGTAAACTAAAATTTTGATTACTTAGCATAAAATTATTCCTTTTTTAAGATTGTATAGATCATGTTCAAATGTCTTGCATGCATGTACTAATGTTATGTTGTAAATTAACATCCTAAAAAAGACGTTTTTTTTTTTGGTTTGTGAAGAAACCTACCGAAGACCCATTTCACCAATGCTTGGAATGTTGTTTGAGCATTGCAAAGGCCAAAATACATCAATCAAAATTGATAGTGCCCTTGGTGAGTTTGAAAGGACTTCTTTCGATCTTGGAGCCTAATTTGGATCTAGTAGATTGTTTTACAATTGAAAGTCAGTCTTAGAGAAATAATTGGCCTCATGTAGCTCATCCAATAGATCATGGATCTTGGGCATTTAAAATTTGGCAATTTATGAAGTGGCAATAAGGCCCATCTTTTTTAGTGAGGACCACTTGTAAAACATATGAGCTTTTTGTAGGAGCAATTATTCATGCCACTTTGTGCACGAGTCTCAATTTTTGATCCATGAAAATGTTCATATTAGTAAGGGATAACTATTGTCAAACTTTTGGTAGGGTCAAGACCAATGTTGTGCCTCAATTCTATACATGGAGGGAGTCTCATTAGCAACTCCTAGAAAAACAATTGATGTATATAGAGCTAGTTTGGGATCTTCGACAATTCGGTTTATTGACTAGATGAGTCTACATCCATGTAGTAGAGGTGGGATAAAAAAAACAAAATGCCATTTATTCAATATTTTTCTCATTTTGTGGGAATAAATGTAGTCTTGATCTCCTTATGGGACAAGGATTTGATAATATACTAAAACCCCTGGTTTGAATGATGGTGACCTCTCTTGATGGTTTGTGGAGTAAGTCCCTAGTGAGTGCAACTATTGAACACCCAAAAAATATCTAGTCCCACAACATTTACAACATAGACCTTGTCGCAAGGAGTATATCCACGATAAGTCTAGGTTGTGAACTACACCTTCCCCGTGGGCTATATTTTTAGGAGGATGTTTTCAAATGTATCTATATGAAGATTCAATTTATGGGCATGCTTCATGTCTAAAATATTAAGTGTGCTATTGAGATCTACCATGATCAAAATCCTAGTCGTTTCAACATGGAACACAAGTTTGAATATATTGAGATGGCCCAACCCTTTCAAAACAACAAGCAATACATCCAGTTTCCTTGTATCTAATATAGGTGGGGTTTGGTCTTCTAGTTCAAATTCAACATTAAGTTGCCCAAGGGAATCATTGTTATCAGGGATTGACTTTAACTAATATTGAAACACACCTTTAACTATGAAAAACATTTTTGGGTTACATTAATGCCCTTGTTACAAGGTTGGGAGCACCTAAAACATGGATATTCTGCTAGTTGATTAGGGGTTGTGATGGATTGATGGCTAAAGGGTTTTAATATTGAAGGATGAGGATTTCCCACTTTCTTAACTTTCCTATCAAACACATACCCTTTTTCCCCAAAACTTATAATATTCTTCTAAATAGCTTCCACATGGATCTTTGCCTTTGTAGCCATAGAAATAGCATCTACGAGTGTGTTCAGGGCAAACACCCTTGCCCTAGTTCTAATTTATGATACATGTTGGAGATGTAGTTATCAAGAACCATTTCTTCTAGAAAATTTCCCTTCAACTCTAACTTGGAATTTCTTCATGTGATCTTCCATTGTCATGTCTTTCTAGAACATGTGCATGAGTCTGGATAGGGTACAATTTGTGCTATCTCTAATTTGTTTTTTGAGTCGACACATCAACAAACTAGCTAAAGAGCCCTCTAGGATTTCGAAAGATCCGTCTCCTCAGGTATGGGATGCCCCATCCAGGTGCTACAAGGTTACATTTGACTTCTCCTTAGGGTCATAAATCAGCCACACCTTGAAGGCAAGCTTGATTTTATATGTGCCTCAATTTTTCCCAAAATCAAGAAATCTTCATCTATAGATTGATATAGGGTAGTTGAGAACCTTCTTCCATCTTCTCATAAGGACGTGCAAAATTAGGAGTTCCTCCCGGGTTAACATCCTCATCTTCCTCAAAAATCTATTTCTATGGACGAGGAATTCGGATCTAAATCATTTGAATCTTTCCCAAAGCCTTTAGATCCCTTTTAAAATGTTGCAATAAATTATGTGAACAATCTCATATAACTATCTTGGTCACAAAATTCAACATATTTTTTTGTATAAATCGACCCTTACCATTTTGTAGTGCTAGAAAAAATAAAAAACCTTTGATGTTACTTGCATCAATATTTAGGAGAATGGAAAATAATCCAAAAAATATAATTTGAATGATAAACTATTAAAATGTAAAAAGGTGGGGCACTTTTAGACCCAATATAGATACTCTTACAAATTTTGTTGATAGCACATTAAATCTCACAAATGACAGCTCTTTATGTGAGATAGATATTAAATGATAAAATGATACATAGATTAGGGATTCTTAGTTTATACTTGTAAGGGGAGAAACACCTTCCTTACATCACAACAAACATTTTATTAACATGTATTACATCGCAAAATAAACGTGTTAAAATTAAATATATGACCACGAGCCTAGGAAAAAATGGCCAGTAATTGTAGACACTTAAAAATGACCCCAAGGCATTTATTAGTTGTTGATTAGCGTGATCAAGGGTGCTTTTATATTTGTTTATTGTTGGTGCAATTTAGGTTATGTTGGTTCACGCTAATGTTTGATGACCTTCAATTATTCTTCTTTATCCTCTTCCTTGTCTCAGGATTTATAGTAGAAGCATTGAGACAATTCTAACATATGTTGGAAGCATTGGGTTACTTTTGAAACATGTCAAGAGTCCCAACATTTTTCTCCCTACTTTTTGGTTTTCACTTGGTTAGGGTGCGTTTATCCCTTTTGTCCTATCTTGTTCGCTTTTCAATCATTTGATGTTGGTTTTACGCAACAATAGGGTCCTAATTTGAATTTAGTTTTCTATAAATACATAATCATTTTAGTTCATTTCACATGGGTTGTTATCAAGCACTCATAGCATCCTATTGAGCATTCATATGAATTGTAGAGAATCAATCCATAACTCTAATATTTATCATTTTCTAAAGCTAGTATTTCCTATGAAATACTTTTCGTGCAATGTCTAGAGTTTTTTCTATCATTGAAATTGTTTTCAATTATGTAAATTATTATTTTCAAAATATTCTTATTCGAGTGGTTTTCGCTAATTAAGGGTCTGAAAAGTACAAAGATAGTTTTTTATCCACCCAATTTACCATAGGCCCCTAAATCTCACTTTGTTTTCCTTAAGCCCTTAGATATTGTGGGTGTATGGGATTTTTCCTAGTGAAAGGAGAAAATTGTTTATTTTGTAGGTTATAGGTGTCCCAACATGTTAATCAAATCAAGGAATATGAAAACATGACCGTAGTTGTCAACTTATATTTTACCCTAATTCTCACTTGTTCAAAGCACCCCAACGCTTCCATTCATTTGTCCACTGCACCCCAACACTTATAATACTTTTATCTAATCAAATCTAAATTCAAGAGTGAGGTTAATGCAAAATTTGGGTGTGTTTTGAGGTTCAAATTCAGACAACTACCACCCATTTATGATATAAAATATATATGCCTCTAAATCTTTTGTATGCCCTACTACTGGTTTTAAAAATATTAGATAGGCATTATTGCTATATTTTACATCACATGCTATGCTTAATTGAAAAGTAATCAGGTTATTTTTGTTGCATTTAGATTTATGCCCTTGTACCCTCTAGGGTTAGATCTTGTCCATATTTTCTAGATCTCAAATTATGTATTTTTAATAGGGTTTATTATGTTATATATGAAAGCCTTAGCTTCATTTTTCTTGATTTTATTGATCCCAAGTTGTAGGTCATTTCAATTTTTGAAGTTTATTCAAACCTTAGTTGTTTTTCATGGCTCACCGTCTAAATATGCTTCTCCAAGATGTTGCAAATGCTTCTATGAATGTTATGTCTATTCAAAATGACGTAGAGGATAACGATTATTATGATATTAAAGAATAAATTAATGGCATTGATGACAAATTGAGAGAAATAAGTTTTATTCGATTAGGTCTAACATAATATGCTAGTGATATGGATTTAAGTGGTGTTGACTTTATGTAAACCCTCATGATTATGGACAACAAAGTTTTTCTAAAAAAGACAAAAATAATAGATAAAGATAAGCTAACAAATGAAATATGATAATTATCTCATGAATGGAAAGTGTCTTAGCCTCACACAAAGCAAGCTAGAGAAATATGGATTGGATTGAGATTTGCACACAAGATTGTTTGTCCTCAACTCACCTATTCCTTCATGTTGCATGAGAAACCCCTAACAACAATTTTAGGAGCTAACATTGATTCAAATTCATGTTATTATATTGTAAATAAAAAATATTTTTGAATAAAATTGATGACAATATTAATGTTAAAGGATCTTAGGATGATTATTCGAATAAAAGTGAAGAATATTCTGATCAAGAGGCTTACTTAGATGTTCAAGATAGGGATAGAAGTCAATTTATAGAACATCATATGTGATATGATATTAGAATTCAACTACATAGTCTTAGGTTAACCTACATTGACCCATATTTCATGTGTACTTCAAGAGAAGTAATCTCTCTTGAGTATGAATCTCAATATCATAACACATAATTCGATGCACTGTGAATAACTACCACCTATATAAAATTAGAAATCATCTCTTGGAAAATACATATGAATCTCATATATCTATGAATATTTTAAAAGAAGATGCTCACCATAATTTACTTCATAGTGTAGTGATTTTCAAAACTTCATCTAGTCTTATTAATGTCTAATCCTATTGTCTCCAATACTTATTTTGGTTATATTGCTTCTACTAATCCTGAACTATTTATGTTGCTTCGAATGTTCCTTCTATTAGTCTATTAGTCAAGTTTTTATATCTTCTAATGTTCATCCTATTTCACAACATGCCATTAATTCTATTCTTATCGCTTCTAATGTTCTTCTTATTTCTCAATGTTTCTACTATGCCTTCTCAATATGCTTATGGTTCTAATGTTCTTTAAGAAACTCTTCCTTACAATATTTATTTGTCTTCTCCACATGTTTTTAATTTCCCAAAATTTTCAAATTTCTTATATCTTGAATTACGTCGCTTGGCCATCTACTATTTCTCCAAATATT
The DNA here is from genome assembly GCA_037957365.1 of Torreya grandis. Classification (NCBI taxonomy): domain Eukaryota; kingdom Viridiplantae; phylum Streptophyta; class Pinopsida; order Cupressales; family Taxaceae; genus Torreya; species Torreya grandis. The sequence continues at coordinate 50,626 of JARHVA010001852.1, read as the reverse complement.
AGAATATGTAACACTCCTCTAAAACCAACCCAAATGTTTTTGTGCACAACCCCTTAAAAACTAAACATAAATAACATGTCTTCAAGGAAAACCAAATTTATTTTAAAATTTAATATGCTTTTACTATGAATTTCTCTCTCTATTATTGGTTGCTTCACAATAATGTTAAGGGCATATCCCAATTTGAGTCAACTAGAGTATTCTAAGTTTAAGGAATTTAAGTTCAAGCTAAATGACCCTTAGGTTTAAGAAACACATTATATCTATTGTCCCTTTTGATTCATTTCAATATAACTCTCTTTGTTCCTTTAGACTTAGTTGCTAATCCTAATACTTTTCCAACTAATGTATAAGTCACTTAAGCTCCAATACTTCACCAATTAAAGTATAAGTCACTTAAGTTAAAATTAGCTTTTTAGGCCTCACAACTTAGCAAGTTATATTCTTACGTCAATTTAGGTTTAGTCACTTAAACCTTTATTTATTAGTTCCATTATCACATTTATTATAGCTTGTCTTGCATAAGAGTTAAGAAATCAATTCTAAACATTCACCCTATTGTCTTAATCCTTATGATTCACTTAACATAACTCAATAAGTACTTAATCCATAAGACTCGTTTTATCCATTTTGGGGATTAAACTTGCTAACTTTTTTATTTCAATTCACATAATATAATAAGGAACATCTATTTCTTTTCATCCTTTAAGGTTCCAATGTCACATTAGCTTTTATTATTGTTTTGAATTTTAGACAAAATGTATTCACAAAATCAATTTAGGTTTAGGCCCAAAACCTAAACATCCTTGTTGATTTATCATATTTAGAATTTTGCTTAATGGATATGTGCAATAGCCACATCATGGAACTTTAAAAATCCTATTGTTTCCTTAACCTTTCCTCTAACAACTTGGCCAATTATATTGTGTGTAAGCAATCATAAAGATCCAATATGAATATGAATATGTTGATAACTATGACATTTACATCATAACCGATTCTAGTACTATGTTTCACCATTTTTCCATTTATCAATGATAATAATGAAAATAAAAAGGCAACACTATCAAATAATGATTCATAGTCTCAAATATATATACAATTCTAGCTTTGATCCCATTGTTTATTCCTTAATTTTTCCATTTAAAAATGAACAAAAATTAAATAAATATGTTATACATAAGTCCCTTTTCATTACTAATGAAATATGAAGGAAACGCTACCCTAGACACATCTATTAAAACTCAGATATGCAAAAATATTGCACAAATAAATTTTATGTTTCCTTAAAAAAACCAATCAAATAGTTTAAGTATTACAATACTTTTACGTTCAAAATTTCTCCACATGTATTCATGTTGCACTATCAATTTACAATAGTCTTTATAGAGGACAAAAACAAGTATAAGAGGCATAGGCTCTTTAACAGTCAATTACATTTTGAAATATACCAATCCTTCATTGTTCAATACAAGAAGTACAATACACTACAAAAACAATCAACTATATTGATGAACCCAATTATTTTCATAGTCATGGTAATAAATGGGTGTAATGAGGCCAACCATTGGCAACCCATATTGATCCATCCATAAACTTGGAATTGTATGAATTTATCTCATAGTCAAAAGTTTTATAATTGTTTTTAGGCTACATTCACATAAGTATACAATTCCAAGTATAATTAAGTTTACAAACAAGCATATCTCAATTTGAACACATCACACAATTTCAAATTTACTTGTCGCAGTCCATACTATAATCCTTAGATTATGGCACCTCATTCCCATGGAGTTAAATCATCACACTCCATCCATAATTCGTGGAAAAAAATCAAGTAATTTATGCTTGTATTAATATAATTGTTGAAGTAAGTAAGAAAGGTAAACAAACCTAACAAATTATAGTAAAGGCAAATCACCCAACATGGAGAGTGTAGGGTGGGTAATTTTTTTGAATCACACTTCTAAAAAGGAGAATAGTGATGGAGATAGTGATGGGAACATGGATCATAGGAATAGGGATGGTGATGGACCAAGTTTTGACATCAGAAATAGGATTTTGATCCACATACAATTAGGGAAAAGCCTTTTTTATAAGGAGAACCTAGCAATACTGACAAAAAGAGCATATCGATAGGTAAGGGAGCAATCAAACCTGATGAAGGTAAGCTATCTTGGATTTATAAAATTAAGGGTTTGTCACATGATAAAAAGGAAATCCACCTCACAAAATAACTTCATACCATTAAACACAGTAAAGTTTTTCATATTAAAATCTCTGCATCCTTCACTAATCGAGCTTCCTCCAGAATGGACCATGCTCTGGTTGGAAATTTTATGGGGGCTAGACCTAACATTGATCTATTCAAATCATATGCCATGGAAAAATGGAAAATTAAAGGCCATTTGAAAATACTGGCAATGGTGAATGGGTTTTTTATGGTCAGTCTTAACAATTCTGAAGATTGACCCAAATTTTAGCTGGAGGTCCTTGGTTCTTTAGAAGATCAAGGATTTTCCTAATAAAATGGCACCCAAGTTTCAATCCAGATTAATAGAACATTAATTTAATGCCCATCTGAGTTTTTTTTCTTGGTCTTCCGATTGAGATTTGGGTGGAGGCTCTCTTTATCAGCATAGCCAAGACTTTTGTGTATTTGATCACATTTGATACAACTAAAAAAGTATGATCTATATTTTTTCATGTATGTTTATGTGTGAATACATATGTCAATCATGATCTTCTCTCTTCGATGTTCTTACACACCCATTTTGGCATTCAGAACCAAAATATTGAGTTTGATAAATTAGTTCTAATGTGTGAAAAATGCCACAAATTGGGCCACTCGACTAAGGTTTGTTCCATGAGAAACAAGACTAAAATGTCTCAACAAAAGCCATCTTGGCATAGAAAAGGAGGTGTGAATTTTAAGGAATTAGAAACAAATCAAGATTTAGAGGTAAATACATAATAGGGGACAAAAAAGAAATTTCTTCATTTGAGTCTCAAAAAGACAAGGTCATATATTCAAAAGAAGAAAATATTTTAGAAAAGGCGATTCAAGAAGAGAGAAAGTAAATAGAAGAAGATAACAAGAAGCCTTTAAAGGAAGTATCCATAAAATAAACAAGTCAAATTCATTGCTTGGATTTTTATCAAGTGAAAGACTCACAGATAGATACAACTTTCTACAGGGTTCTAATTGATAGTAAGCAAGTTCATGAATCAGATTCAATAATCTCAAAGATAGAAGAAAATACAGAGGAGAATTTATCTAAATAAATTTAAAAAATTATGAATAAGTTTGATATCCTAGTACAACTGGAAGAAGATCAGGTGATTTTTCAACCTCCATGAATTCAGAATCTTAAAGGCTCAGTTTGAAGTTAGTTGAGGCAAAATTAAAGGCTATAGAGATAAATTGCCCTATTTATTCCTCCCCCAAAGACTCTCAAGAGGTTTTGGTTGAATGCCATGAAATCCTCTCAACCCCTACACATAAAATCAAAGCCAAATTCACTTCCTCTGTAATCACTATAAGAGGTAGCAAAGGGTTAGCTATCCATTCGCCACTAAAAATCTGGGAGGTCTTCGAAAATGAAAGTGTTTAAAAAGAAAACTAATGTTGAAACTACTGATGGAATTCAAATTACCTTTCCTTTTAAGGGAGGTAATCCTACTCCTTTTAGTTAATTATTTTAGTCTTTTTATGGAATATTAGAGGAATGCATAGTTCTTCTAAACATAAAATTTTTAGATATTTTAGGACAAGTTATAAGCTTGGCCATTCAGGAATCTAAAATTGATGACGTTTTTTTTATTTACATAAAAATACCTATTGTAAGGATGTTGGTAGTGTTTATATTAGTTCGGTTGGAGATTTTGATGGTCTGATCACATTTTGGGATAGTAAAAAATTGATTGGGGAGTCTATATACAAATCACCTAATCATCTAGATATTCTTTTTATAGATTTGTTAGATGGTAGTCAATGGCTTTTGTCCAATATTTATGCTCCTAACTCTATATTTTCTCACATAAAAGTTTGGGATGACTTAATAATTTTTAGGAATACCTACAATGACTTTCCTTGGGTCATGGCTAGAGATTTTGATTCTCCCCTTTATCCAGGTGACAAAAAAGGGAAAAAGGAGGCAATCAAGTCTTCTTAGATAGTATAGAACATTTATCTTCTCTCATTATTGATATTGGTCTTTCTAGACGTGGAATTAAAAGGCTCTAAGTTTATAAGGAGTAATAGGAGATTGGGTGAAAACTTAATCCAATGTAAGCTTGTAGAGTTTTCATATCTATGGATTGGTTAGATTAGAAGGACTTTATTTTAACTTCATTACCTCGTATAGGGTTTGACCATAACCCCTTGGAGCTAAAAATAGTAGAAAAATCTACTAAAGAGGACATATATCCTTTTAGAATGGAGCATATGTGGTTCAATCATCCTGATATCCATGACAAAATTATATAATGGTGGTCCCTGACAGTAAATGGCTCGACCATATTTTGTTTGGATGAAAAAATGAAAAATGTCAACGTTAATATCAAACAATGGAATAAACAAGTTTTTGGAAATGTACTCATTCAAAAAAAACTTTAAAAAATAAAATTTTATCATTTGAATCTAAATTAGAAACTAATGGATATGATGCATCCTTGCAAATTAAAGAAAAAATGCTCCTTTGTGATTATCATATAATGGATAATATAGAAGAAAGTCTATGGAGAAAAAAATATAAAAGTATTTAGCTCAAGGGGACAGAAATACTCAATTTTTCTATATGTCTACCTGGAATCATAGAGCTCACAATTCAATCAGAGAAATTAAAGATATGGAAGGTCAAATTATTTCTGATAAGGACTTCATCAATCAACAAAGTGTGATTTTTTTCAAACAAGTAAGAATTTTTGGATGTCATTTTGGAGTTGGTGTCTGAGGAAGATAATTTATCTCTTGTTGCCGCTACTTTTAATGAAGATCTTGAAGTTGTAATCTCTAAAATGAATATCAATATCAATTGCTAAGGAATGTGAGAATGATAAGATAAAGAACAATATCAATTACTTGGTTAATTGTATCAAAGCACCTATGCATTAAGGTATTCAAAATATGGAAAATTTAAAGTCCCATATGTAAGTTTTGATTTATTTGAATAACACTTCTAAGAGTAAGCATCTCTAATGTAGTGAATATTTTAAAGACATGGATAAGGAATAGATGCTTTTTCAAATAGATTCTAATCTAAAGTGTATAAAATTTTTCTAGGAAGATGTGGTAGGAAGTTTGGATAGTAAGAGTATTTACAGTCTATTTTTTGTTGTATCTTATTTTTGGTGTTATTTTTATTGTATTCGCACTGTATTCAGGCTGCTTGTAGCTATTTTTGAGCTTAGATTTGTTTTACTATAATTTTGGGCTTGATGAGTACTTTAGACTTCTTTTGTATTGGAACTTCTTGTAGGGATTGGGCTCCCTAGTCAAAATAAACCCCACCTTTAACCTTAACTAAACAAAATAGTCAAATCGCTTGACCCACAAAAAAAAAAGTTCATTCACTTAACTTCATCTTGCCATAAATATGACAACTCACAAGTTTATTGTGCAAATTAATTAAGGAAATTGTATGTTTGTTATAATTTATTCATAACTACCAGTCAATGAGGAATATATGTGAGGTACTCATGTTTGTGTATGAATCACCCACATATCATCACTAGTATTTAGCAACATGAACAATTCATACAAAAAAGTGAGTCCCTTGATTATTTATTGTTGATGTCTTAAAATGGCGCTAGATCTTAATCAACAACAATGGGTAGTTTCAAGTTGTGGGACAATGCGGCTTGAAAACAACCTCCAGATTTTAAAGAAGCTGGTCTCTTCTTTTGTATTGGGTGTTGGGGAAAAGGGATAGGAGACTAAACAGAAACGCAAAATGCAGGAATTGAAACCTAACTATGGTGATGCGCCTGGGAGTAATCCTAATCCTAACCTGAGCACAGTGAAACTATTATGTGATTTTATTACATTTAAGAGCAGACAAGTGCATGATCAATGTAAAAGATTGGAATAACAGAAATAGAGGCTCACAACAGGGGAGTCTTTTGCTGAGATACAGGAATTGTCAACAAAGGCATAGTGTTCAATCTTCTTAATAGAATCTTCCAATCACATTAGAGGCGCAGAAGTCACGCACAGTGATGTAGAACTTCAGACTCCATAAAATGGGACGGAAGAAAATAACATTTCCAATCACAACACTAGAAAATATACAGCATAGACTACTTTGCAAATGACACAGATGACATCAACAAGGACATAGTGTTCAATTTTCTTATTGAATCTTCCAGTCATACAAAAGATGTAGAAACACACACAGTCATATAAACCTTTCAACTCAGGAAAATGTTACAAAAGCAAATGATATTATTGGTCAAAAACTCTGAAAGTCTAAAACTATGAGAATTCCCCCCTCCTTTTTTTTATTTTACAATCCTGCTTATATAGACTCAGTTGTCTCCCTACATCATCACCTTCTTTCCCACTCAATTTTAAATTCTGATCTAACTCACAGGGGGCAAACAAACGGCCTGTTAATGCCTTGGGAAGGCCGTGTTGGAGAAAGGGCGGCTGCCCATTACTGCGGCATGGTGATTCCTGACTGGTACCTTCTTCCATGCCTAAAATTCAAATTCTATCACCTACTAGGCCGCACACCTGTCTATTCCATCTTAAACTCTGAGGGGACAAACAATCGACTCATTCAATGCTTTGGGGGCTCCATAAAACTACCCGATCACTATTCCATCTACTTGAATTAACTCCAGCCAAATTTTCCTCCATTTTGCTTTAACAGGTAGGTGGATACTCTGTTCTATTAGATACGGGAGAGGACACTTAGCCGATTTATGAAAATTCTCTTCACGGTCTAGGAAACACTGGGGAACGACACTTGGCGCCTTCCACCTGATTCATCAAGACATGCGGCTCCCTTTGCTTCTCTTTGGCTACGCTGTAGATTTATTCGGGACACATATTAGACTCTTACGGATGGTGACATTTGGTAGCTTCCGTAGACTTTAGAAGTAACACCCGGGACCCACCGTCGTTTCATATTTGTCAATGGAGCTTAACGATGATTCTCTCAGGCGTTGACATGTGGAGACTTTCGTGGCTTCGAGGAAGATAAGTGGCATCTTTCACTTCTTCTATGGATGGAGTAGAGGGGGACTCGGAGAGTGACACTTGGCAACATCCACTGCTTTGTGGCACTTTAAGCAAAATGATGCCTTTACGCATTAGATGAAAGCGTTGGACTCACGTCTTCCCAGATGCCGACACATGGTGCATTTTGATCGACTACTACTGGGTATGTGGCACAGTCTGTGGTCTTTCCAAAAGTTACAAAAGGGGTCTCAGAGGGTGACAGCTGGCTTACTTTATTTTGGAAGGCAACACATGGCAGCTTCTATGCGAATGCAATACTTGGGAAAATGAATGAAAGAAACAAAAAGGGGGAAAAGGTCCCACGGCTAGAGGATGACACTTGGTAGCTTTCGTTGCATTCTGACACTTAGTCCAAACAAACCAGCCCTCTGCATCAAGACTTCGTAGCTTCGCCTGAAGAATCAAAATTACAACGCTCGGATCAAAGAATAAATTAAATACGATATAGAGTAAAAATTACTCTACAGTTATTGGCGACCACCAGGAATTTTGAGCCTGCTCGAAAAGAACCCGACTCTCGCTATGCGGTCATGTGCTCGAAGAACACTTATTTAAAAGAATAGAGAAAGAAAGAAAGAATGGGAAAATAGAGCAATGAATTGAAAGTAAACTACTATATACAGTTAGCTAGGCATATTTGTCTCCCTCTTGGATCAAAAGGAAAACTTTTGAAGTCCCCTTCCTGGCAAGAAGACTTACAGTGGCAGACAAGTGGTTGAAGGAAAATGAGATTTGGTGACTTGCTCCTCTTGCCTGTCACCTTGCTTGGCTGGTATCTGAGTGGATCAGAATCGAACATGCTTCCAACATATACGTACTCTACTTGTCCTTGGAAGCTTGTTGAGTGTTGGTCTCTCAGACTGGTGCTCTCCACCAAGAAATTAGTGGCACCTGGTTTATCACTGTTAGCCCTTTGTTTTGCATATTCCCTCTGCACATGTAATTGAGGCCCAGTGCTATGTTGTTCATCTGTAACCAATTCATAGCCATCTTGCAAAGTGAGAAGAAAGTCTGAGATTATTTCCTCTTCATCAACATTCCATCTCGCATAACTTCTTGGGGGTGCAGGGGCTCCCATACTTGGCATAGGTACAACTACGACTCCTCGTAGCTCTCTGGTTCATGCGGTCTCAAAAGAGACTTTAAGACTGGTCCCACCAGGCGTGCCAAAAACTGTTGATGTCTTAAAATGGCGCTAGATCTTAATCAACAAGAATGGGAAGTTTCAAGCTGTGGGACAATGCGGCTTGAAAACAACCTCTAGATTTTAAAGAAGCTGGTCTCTTCTTTTGTATTGGGTGTTGGGGAAAAGGGATAGGAGACTAAACAGAAATGCAAAATGCAGGAATTGAAACCTAACTATGGCGATGCACCTGAGAGTAATCCTAATCCTAACCTGAGCACATTGAAACTATTATGTGATTCTATTACATTTAAGAGCAGACAAGTGCATGATCAATGTAAAAGATTGGAATAACAAAAATAGAGGCTCACAACAGGGGAGTCTTTTGCTGAGATACAGGAATTGTCAACAAAGGCATAGTGTTCAATCTTCTTAATAGAATCGTCCAATCACATTAGAGGCACAAAAGTCATGCACAGTTATGTAGAACTTCAAACTCCAAAAAATGGGACATAAGCAAATAACATTTCCAATCACAACACTAGAAAATCTACAACATAGACTACTTTGCAAATGACACAGATGACATCAACAAGGGCATAGTGTTCAATTTTCTTATCGAATCTTCCAGTCATACAAAAGATGCAGAAACACACACAGTCATATAAACCTTTCAACTCAGGAAGATGTAACAAAAGCAAATGATATTATTGGTCAAAAACTCTGAAAGTCTAAAACTATGAGAATTCCCCCCTCCTTTTTTTTTATTTTACAATCCTGCTTATATAGACTCAGTTGTCTCCCTACATCATCACCTTCTTTCTTGCTCAACTTTAAATTTTGATCTAACTCACAGGGGGCAAACAGACGGCCTATTAATGCCTTGGGAAGGCCGTGTTGGAGAAAGGGAAGCTGCCCATTACTGTGGCATGGTGATTCTTGACTGGTACCTTCTTCTACGCTTGAAATTCAAATTCTATCACCTACTGGGCCGCACACCTGTCTATTCCATCTTAAACTTTGAGGGGACAAATAGTCGACTCATTCAATGCTTTGGGGGCTCCATAAAACTACCCGATCACTATTCCATCTACTTGAATTAACTCTAGCTAATTTTTCCTCCATTTTGCTTTAACAGGTAGGCAGATACTCTATTCTATTAGATACGGGAGAGGACACTTAGCCGATTCATGAAAATTCTCTTCACGGTCTAGGAAACATTGGGGAATGACACTTGGTGCCTTTTGCCTGATTCATCAAGACACGCGGCTCTCTCCGCTTCTCTTTGGCTGTGCTGTAGATTTATTCGAGACACATATTAGACTCTTATGGATGGCAACATTTGGTAGCTTCTGTAGACTTTAGAAGTAACACCCGAGACCCACCACCGTTTCATATTTGTCAATGGAGCTTGACAATGATTCTCTCGAGCATTAACATGTGGAGACTTCCATGGTTTCGAGGAAGATAAGTGGCATCTTTCGCTTCTTCTATGGATGGAGTAGAGGGGGACTCAGAGAGTGACACTTGGCAGCATCCATTGCTTTGTGGAACTTTAAGCAAAATGACACCTTTACGCGTTGGATGAAAGCGTTGGACTCACATCTTCCCAGATGCTGACACATGGTGCATTCCAATCGACTGCTACTAGGTACGTGGCACAGTCTGCGGTCTTTCCAAAAGTTACAAAAGGGGCCTCGGAGGGTGACAGCTGGCTTACTTTATTTCGGAAGGCGACACATGGTAGCTTTCACGCGAATGCAATACTTGGGCAAATGAATGAAAGAAAAAAGGGGGGAAAAGGTCTCACGGCCGGAGGACGACACTTGGCAACTTTCGCTGCATTTTGACACTTAGTCCAAACAAACCAACCCTCTGCATCAAGACTTCGTGGCTTCGCCCGAAGAATCAAAATTACAGTGCTCGAATCAAAGAATAAATTAAATACGACGTAGAGTAAAAATTACTCTACATTTATTACAATGAATGAATAATAATTAAAAAGGTGAAACATGAATTTTTAATCATAGCTTCAATAAATTAGAATAATCTTTAGTTCAATTAATGAAATAATTTGTAACTAGTGAACCCAATTTAAATACTTGGCTTAAAAACATGCCATAAGATCAACAAGTTATGACACTATAATACACATACATAAATTATCTTACAAGTAGGAAATCAATAATAAAATGAAACTATTTCAAGTTTCAAAACTATTCTTACACACACACACACACACACACACACACACACACACACACACACACACACACACACACACACACACACACACACACACACACACATCTCAAAACTCTAATTTCTAAGCTTTACTTTGACAAAGCCTATGACAAAATCAAATGGTTGTTTATTCTTAATAGGTTATTCTCATTGTGATTTGGGAAAATTTTGATTCACCATGTTAAAATGATGTTCAATTGTGCCTCAATTGGAATTTTAGTGAATGGTTCTCATTGAATCCTTTGTGCTTCAATGATCTATTCACCAAGGTTGTTTTTTAGCTCTGTTTCTATATGTTTTGGTTACATATTGTCTTCGATAATTGTTGTAAAGGGCACATAATTATAATATTATTAAAGGGATCAATCTTCCTAATAATTATTATGCCCTTAACTCTCATTTTTATGATGATATTATGCTTTTTATTCACAATAACAAAGAGGAAATCAATAATATTCTAGATATCCTTGAGTTGTATTGTGCTATTTCAGGGTCTAAACTTGCAATGCATTAGAATGAATTTGTTATGATTCAAGTTGATCCCAATCCTAATTGGATTTATCCTGATTGGAAATGTGTTCATCATGGACAAATTAAAATGTACTTGGGTATCCCCTTTGGCCTTGGAATCTCTCTTAGTGACATGTGAAACTAGTTTTTGAACAAAATTCAAAACAAGTTTGATTGTTGGGGATCCAAATTTATTTCATTTGCTGGTATAATTTAAGTTACTAATAATATTTTTGTTTAAACACATGTTTACTATTATTCATGTTTTTTTATATATTCTAAAACATGGTACAACATATTCACCAAGCTTATAAAAAAACTTTTTTGGGATAAATAGGATGGTAGGAAAGGTATGTAGTGCATCCCCTGGAATCAATGCATTATATTGAAAGATAAATGAGACCTTGGTGTTATGGATCCTTTGATGCAAGGTAAGTGTTTGATCTCTAAATAGATCATCAGAACTTTTCATAGTTTTGAAGCATGAAAAGTTTTTGTTTGACATAGAGTTTTAACTACATCTTATAAGGGTTAATGGAAAGATGTACACATATATGATAAAATATTTCTCTCTAAATACTTAAAACTCTCTACATCTTCCCAGCTTAATAGTATGTGGAAAGCCTAGTAAGAAAATTTTCAACTGTTGGAATGGAAAGATAACTCCCTTTGACATGGTCTTAACTTTTTGACTTCCTCTATTTTGTGGAATAGACATGTTCAAATTAATGGGATTCCATTTGACCTGCATTCTAGTTTGAAAGGAAAACACCTATTTAATAAATACATAAAACAATTTGGAGATTAATGGCACTTATGCTATGACCTTAACCTATAGTGTGTCTAAGGATATGTGTGGCCAATTTGTGGCTTACATACATTTCATATTATTCTATTGAATTTCTCTATGTTATTAGTATGATTGACTTATGAAATAATCATGGCTGAGTAGAGTATATATAGGAGGTATTGGTTAGTATTTTATTATCATATTACAAATTCTGCTCTTATTTCATTATTGTGGAGGTTTCCCCTTGAAGTAACACATTCATAATTATCAAGTATTCTACTCTTTTGTCAATTGTTATTATGGATTTGATTATTTTTCTCTGATTCTGTGATATATTATTCCAATATTGTGAAACATCTAAGTAATTTCATTACAAGTGGTATTAGAGCATCGATTTGGCCAGTTTCTATGGCAACATTTTTTAGATCTAGTGTTACCATAATCAAAAGAGTTGTAGTATCAAAAAAATATAACGTATAATCTGAGAAGAATTTAATATTTTTGCCACTATAGTATTATTGCAAGTCTAGAATTTTTTCACACCTTTTTGAAAACTAATAGTCACTGGATTCATTTTGACAAGACGATCATAAAAGAGTAATTAGTTGGTACATTTTTTGAGCCTGAATCCCTCTCTCCTAATGTCTGTGCATCACTAGTCCTAACACTCATGGACATGGGAAAGATCAAGACACTCCAAAAAATCTTCACAAGGATGACTTGGAGTCCAAAACTTTAGATACATCATTTTATGAGGTATTTCAACAAATTTAGTTAGATATACAAAGCATGGTGAAGAAAGATGATCTCAAGGTAGTAAAATGGGAAATGAATTATATGAAAATTTAATTGTCAACTATGAGTGATCAGTTGTTCACTATTATAGCTCAACTTATGTAAAATAATTTTCCACCACTCCAAGCGACTTCTCCTAATCCAAAAAATCACAACTCTAATACTGGTTCGAAGCACATGCTTATAAAGGTGGAAGTGTGTAGGTTTTATGGTAAGGATCCACTCACTTGGATCAATCAAATAGAAGATTTAATTGATTTACATCATAATCCATTTATGCAAAATATGATCATGACATCTCTCTATCTAGATCTTGATTAGTTCATTTGGTATAGGTGGGTATGTGCTCAAAATATAAATCAAGGCAAAAATATTACCTAATTGGTGTTTACTACGGAGATACATATGCACTATCATAAAAATGTCTCAAAAAATTACTTCAGTTAGTTAGAAAAGTTATAAAAAACATGTAATGTTAATGATTATATTCAATAATTTTAGAATCTATCCATGCGTGTGAATGACATCAATGAGAACAACACATATGACTTGCTATTCGATGGGTTCAAAGATAACATCCAAATTGAGGTTTGCATGTTTGTTTAAGCATCTCTTTTTGATTGCATACCATTCATGTGCTAGGAAAAGGAAATAATTTGATCAAAATAAGGGATTTCACTCATGGCCATGAACCCAATTTCACAAAATTATCATTTTTTTAACCTACAAGATTGACCTCTAAGAAATTTGATGACACAAGTGGAGTAAATGACACAAATTTGCCAAAAATAATTTTTTTCTATATTGAAGGAGCTAATGAAGCTTAAGAATATGATGATCCCTCAGATGAGGGCATGGAAGAGCCATAGGAGGAATTTGAATATTCTCACCATACTGTCTCCTATCATGCCATTTTAGGTATAAGTCCTTCTAAAACTCTTAAGGTGGTAGTATTCCTCAAGGAATAGAAGGTAATAGTGTTGATTGAATCAGAAGTACACAAAAATTTATCAACAATAAATTGGATACTCATTTGAACTATTTTATTTATCCATCTTTAGAATTTCAATCATGATTGAAGATGGTGGCACAATCAATAGTTTTAGAAAATTTCATAGTATTAAGATTTCCATGGAGGACTAATTGCTAAATTCACCTATGTTTTCTATTCCCATGGGTGGGGTGGAGATTGTTTTGGGAGTACAATGGCTCACAACTTTGGGCACAATAGAGATGAATTTAAAATAACTGTTCATGTGATTTCATTCTGAAGGTAGGACATTTGAACTATGGGGATTAAGAGCAAAGTCTCTCTAATTGGTTAATTCACATAAGATGATGAAGATTCTCAAAAAATGGGTTAAAGGATTTGGAGCATGATTATTTTCCATATAATTTCAATCAATAAATGTGTCTGCACATCCTAATTTACTAATAATTCTTGATGACCACCCAATAGTTTTTGTATAATCCTAAGGGCCTACTACCAAGAAAAATTATCATTCCATCAAACTAATTATAGGTAGTACACCACTGAAAATTAGACCATATAGGTATCTGCATGCCCAAAAAAGTGAAGTTTAAATATGGTATAGGAGATGTTGGAGGCAGGTATTATCTCACATAGCCAAAGGGAATATTGTCCCCAATGGTCATGGTGTGGAATAAGGATTGAAATTGGATGATGTGCTCTGACTATAGAGAACTCAATAAATACAACATCAAAGATAAGTTTCCTATTCTAGTAATTGATGATTTTTTAGATGAATTACATGGTGTTGTTTATTTTACCAAACTAGATATTCATTTTAGGTATCATCAAATTTATATTAGAGATGAGGATATCCCCAAAACAACTTTCAAAACTCATGAAGGCCACTATGAGTTTATGGTCATGCCTTTTGGTCTTGCAAATTCACCATCTATAATTTAGTGTTTGATGAATAACGTTTTAAGGTCATTTTTAAGGAAGTTTGTGTTGGTATTTTTTGATGACATCCTAATCTAAAAAAAAACTTGGGAGGAACATTTGAAGCACATGAAAGAGGTACTATTAGCTCTGGAACAACATCAAATTTATGTGAAACCTTCGAGATATGATTTTGGAGTCCAAGAGGTAGAATGATTGGATCATAGTGTTTCACATGAATGAGTTAAATTTGACCCTAAGAAGATAAAAACTATGATGGAGTGGCAAGTGCCAAAGACCCTCAAGAACCTTCATGGATTTTTGGGATAACATGATACTATCATAGATTTGTAAAGAATTATGACAACATAACATATCCACTCACAACTTTGTTGAAGAAAGATTATTTCCATCGTACAAAACTAGCTACCAAGGCATTTGAGAAGCTGAAAGAGGCTATGTGCACCACTCCAATTTTGGTGGCCCCTAATTTTTCTAAAATTTATTGTTTTGAATGTGATGCATCAAGAGATGGCATGGGGTTAGTATTAGTATAAAAAAAGACCCATTTCATTGAAGATTCATCAAATCAATGGAAAAAATAAGCTCAAACCAATCTATGAGAAAGATATGATGGCCATTATTCATGCAGTCAAGTAATGAAGATCTTATTTCATGGGTAGACACTTTTAGGGAAAGATTGATCGTGATAGTTTAAAATAATTTTTAGAACAACACTTATCATCAGAAGCACAAAAAAAATAGGTGACTAAAATGTTGGGATATGAGTTTGAAATAGTCTATAATAAAGGAAACTATAATGTGGTATTAGATGCACTTTTTAGGAGGAATGAATCATTTGAGGCACTATTATGTGCAATGACCATTTGGCAAGCAGATTGGTTAGAGGAATCAAGATCATAATGGTAGAATGATAGGGATACGCAGGTCCTGATTTGGAATGTTTAGCATGGTTTGGGTATTTCTCACAAATTTGAGTAGAAAGGAAACACATTGGGATATAAATATAGATTATACCTATGTAAGGGTTTTATCCTCAAACACAAGATCATTTAAGAGCTTGTTACATCTCCATAGGGGGCATTCAATATTTTTGAAGACATATAATCATATCAAGAAAGATTTTTTTTGGGACAAACTCAAGGGGATATATAAATTTTTGGCAGAATGTATGGTTTTTCAACATAACAAAAGGGGAAAAATTAAGATACTAGGGCTTAAATTAACCATTATTCATCCCTAGCCAATAGTGGGAGGAGGTTTCCATGGATTTTATTTTAGGGTTGTCTAGATCTAAAATTAAAAATGTCATCATGATAGTTTTGGATAGGTTCACAAAATATGTTCATTTTTTTCCTTATCAAAATAATTTTTATTCAATACAATAGCTTCTAATTTTATCAATACAGTTCAAAAGCTGCATGGTAACCCAAAAATCATTATAAGTGATTATGATCCTATCTTCACTAGTAACTTTTGGATTGAGTTATTTTCAAGTTTAGGTACCTAGTTGGCTAATAACTCATTTTATCATCCTCAATCTAATGGGAAAATAGAGGTGGTAAACAAATGCTTAGAAATGTATCTTCATTATTTTGCATTAGATAAATAAGAACATTGGGTCCTTTGGCTACCACTAGCAGAATGGTGGTACAACACTTTCTTCCACCCTCTTCTAAAATGTTTCAATTTATGGAACTTTATGGATATCACCCTCAATACATCACTTCATATTTTAAGGTGCAAACTAAGGTTTGAAATTTTGAAGGACACATTCAACATCAACAGGTGGTACTATCTAGTTTAAGGGAGAATTTAGAAATATCACAAAATAAAATGATGAAGTAAGTTGATCAACAACGTAGTGAGAGGCATTTTGATATCGATTATGGTTATTTGTGTGATTTCAACCATATAAGTAGATATATTTGAAGAAACATAAAAATACAAACTTGCTCCTAAGTATTATGGTAATTATCAGATCTTGTAAAAAAATGGTAGTGTGACATATAAGCTGGAGCAACCCCAATCAAATTGCATACATCATGTATTTCATGAATCTTGCCAAAAGAAAGAAAAGTCATTTTGGAACTCGAGGATATCCTTCACACACATAAGAAGGCTATGAACAAGAGAGCTTAAGGAGTATTTGATCAAGTGGAAGAGTCTGATTGTGAAGATGCAATATGAGAGGATGAAGCTTTCTTGTAGTAGCATCCAAATTTGATTCAACATTAAGGGAAACATTGTTTTGAAGGAGAGGGGCATGTTATGGACTTAACTTATAGTGTATTTATGGATATGTGTGGCTGACATGTGGCTTACATATATTTCATATTATTTTATTACATTTCTCTATGTTTTTAGTATGGTTGACCTATGGAATAACCATGACTAAGTAGAGTATATAGAGGAGGTAGTGGTTAGTATTTTATTACCATATTGTAAATTATTTTCTTATTGTATTATTGTGGAGGTTTCCCATCGAAGTAGCTCAATCATAATTATCAAATATTTTATTCTTTTATCAATTATTGTTATGGATCTGATTATTCTAATCTTAATTATGCAATATATTATTCCACTATTTCAAAACATATAAGTAATTTCATTAAAATTTATCTAACTATCAATGGAAACATTGTCTATTTTAAATAATCTTTTTCATTTACAAAATTCTAACATGACTATTATAAATGAAATTATGCAACTTTTGGATAATTTATTACTTGTTAATATGTCCAATTTGATTCAATGAAATCTTGTGAAGGATCAGAGGTGGCCTAAACGTTTTAAGTTTGATCACTTTTCACTCAAATGTATCTATCAAAAAATCCTAAGTTTGTTTTTGGAACAAAAGTTTAATTCAAAGTGGAAATGCAAATTTAGTGAAGGTAAATGAAAACACCTTGGAACTACCATTTGGAAGTCCAAAACTGATGTCATGGCTCAAATCATTGCTAGAAGCTTGTTTTTCACAAACAAGATATTGGTGAAAACATTTGATTTCTTACTATCAACCATATCAAGTGCCATGTTTGTAAACTTCTAGAGTCTATCATTCATATCTTTTATAGATGTAGGGTTTGATAAAAGAATATGGGCCACTATGCACAATGAATTTCCTAATAGTTTTGGGCATTGCTTATCTTGAAATAAACTCTTTTAGGGTTTAATATTTCTCATAATGCAATAGTTGAATATTTTATGTAGTTGATTATTAGTCACTTGTGGGAAAATAGATGTATTATTATGTTCAATAACTCTTGTATCATTTTTTTAGTTATAATTAAAAAGTTTTACTCTAACTATTATTTAGAGTTGTATATTCTCTTTAGGGTTCTTCAGAGTGATCTTGTCCACAACACTAAACTATCACAACAACTAGCAAAAGTTAAAAAGTGAATTAAAGGTTGAAAATGATAAGATGAATGTCATATTGAAACTTTAATGGTTCATACCTTGAGATTTATAATTATTTTATGATCTTCTTGATTTGAAACTTTTACTATTATTGTAATAACCAACTTTAAAAAGAAATAAAAAATCACAAGTCAAATCTATACTGACTTCCAACTAAGGATGAAAATATTGAAATTATAGTGGTTTATGCCTTGAGCTTTATGATTTTTTTTGATCTTATTGATTTGAAGCCTTTAATAATATTGTGACAACTAAATTTAAAATAAAAAGTAAAAAAATTTTAATTTAAATCCATACTGCGTTCCAACTAAAGACAAAAAAATAACACATCAGACTTAGATTCCAAATACATTATTTTGCAAGTTATTGTAATGTCATGGAAAAAATAAGTATATGTAATGATAATAAAAATAACAATACCTTAAGTGAGAATAAGTGAACGAAAATACACACTCAAACTCATGTGTGTCTCTCTCCAAATGTATATTTTTGATATAAGCATTTTCATACCACTATCCTATTAAAAAACTCATAACTTAATTTAGTTTTTCATTCTTCTATTCAACTTATCGCTTAATATTTCAGATAGATTATTTTTTCCAAATCTATTTATTTTGAGCACTTTTGAATGATCATGCAAAGATCTTAAAGATAGAAACGAAACATGCTTGTATCAATAAATGCTTCATATTTACATAGTGATTCCTCATTAGCTTATTTTATCTCCTCTTCTTATATTATCTATTCTCTTTATTGTCCCAAACATACTTCTTTTCTTCTTCTTTCATATAAGCTCAGACTATAGTAAAAATGGCATAAAAATACTACAACATAAATGTTGTTCTTAGCTTGAAATTGAGGTTTAATTTTATCCAAAAATTCCATTCACATCTTCATAAAATGCCTAGAATTTTTTCATGTACCATATGATTAAGATCACATTTAAAATGAAATTCAAAGAAAAAAATAATGGTGTGTATGGCTATTAAAATTACATTCAAGAATAAAAAGGGTTGTAGTTTGACTAGTGAGGGCAATGGTTGACTATATCCATACACAAGGGTACAAATCCCTCTAGGTACCTAATATAGAGAGTCAAGGGGCATCCTCACTCGTGACTACTTAACTGAAGGAACTCATTGGTTGGTTTAAATGTATATTTAATTATGAAATATGGAATGAGATGCAAACATTCTATATAACTCAGTGGTTCTATGTAAATACTTCCTATTCAACCACACACCAATTTTTTTTACATTCAAAATAGACTCTTGAAATCTAATCCCTATTTTGATAGGGCTTTGCCCCTAAATTGTCAGCCACTCTCTACAATCATTAAGACAAATGAAACAAAACACAAATTTTCCCTCAAACCTTAACCTATAATGGGTTATCTCAACTTAATCATGGTTTAGTGCAAGTTATTATGATAAGTTGAAATTCCCTAAGTCTTCAAAAGCCTTTAGAATTATAAAAATATAATTTTTAAAATAAACCCAATCACTATATAATCTTTCAATGCACAAAATTTACATGACTTAAATGGATAAACCAAGAAACTTAAAGATATTATAAGGCCTACCAAAAATCATAAAAATATCATTTTTTTAATAAAACCAATAAATATATAGTCTTCCAATGCACAAATTTTCCATGACTTAAGTGGCTAAACCAAGAAACTTAGAGAATACCACAAGGCCTGCCAAAAATCATAAATATATCAATTTTTAAATAAAACCAATCACTATATAGTCTTCCAATGCAAGAAATTTCCACAAATTAAGTGGTTAAACCAAGACACTTAGAGAATACCGTAAGGCCCACTAAAACTCTCATACACAATGGACTTAATGGCTTTAAAAAATATCCCTCTTTCCTTTAAGTTGCTCATGACCAAAATGGCTAATAAACTTCAATTATACCAACTAAAGATTATGACACTATACAAATCCATGGTAATGATTAAAAAAGGGGTAAGATTAGTAAGTCACTACCAATAATGTTACCAGCTTAGAATCCCCCACAAAAAAATAAAAATAAAAATAAAAATATTCAAGATTAAAACTAGGTCTTGAAGGCTTTCTCCCCTCTAAAAACACAGTTAACCAATGTGTTATGTAATAATAATAATAATAATGAAGTTGTCACAAACAAAGTATATATGTAATCCGCTATCAAAATGCAAGTCAAAATCTAAATTAATCATGACAATTACCAATACCAATATACAAAGAGCTTAGCAAAATTGAAAAAAAATGATCCAAAATGACAAAATATATACAAATATTTTAGTAATATTGTAAATGAAATGATCCAAATGAAAAAAATGATAAATTTATTAATGTACTTTTCACATTAATAACTAATTGAACAAATCGATGTTATTTGCATAACAAGTTGACCACCACAATAAATTTACAAATTATGATATATAAGGTCATAAAAACAACAAAATCAGACCATCAAATAATATCAACAAAAACCATGTCGTATGAAGCAAAACATGCAACAATAAAGCATCACAAACAACTAGTACCAAACCATGTAGAGTGTGGAAGTTTCCTAAGCATGTGATCAAACTCTATTGGTGAGGTAAACTCATAATATTATGAGATTACTCATATGCCATTCATACCATGACCCAAAATATTCTTTTACCTACATACATGCACAACCCATAATACATCAATAAAATTTTTTGAGTAATGTATAAGAAAATAATAATAATGCTAAATACTGCATGATAAAATTGTTAAATAATACTAAACCTGTAACAATTTATATGAGCATGATAATCATGTGAAAATAATTTATATGAGAATGATAACCATGTGAACCAAAATGTATCATATGAATCAATAAATGTATCAATTCAAAACATAATAAAGTAGTGGATTAATAACAATATTCACAATTCCACAAATAACAAAGACACAAACACGAACCAATACCAAAATAAAAATAAAATCAAGGAGCATCATGAAGGGGTGATAAAAAAATAAATATTATGATGCATACCCTTCATGACATGCAAAATCAAATAAAAAATATTAAAAAGAAAAACAAGGAGCCTCATGAAGGTGTCATGAAAAAATGAATATTATGATACATACCCTTCATGACATCCAAAATCAAATCAATATTATTTATAAAGGATAACCTAAACCAAATATGATGGTTACTTCCAATTATATTTTGTAAAATATTCTGGCTTATGAAGTTCTTGCATACCCTCTTCTAATAGGTTTTATTGCTTCAAAATTTGAAGTTATTACATACAATCTTCACAATATTTTATATCATCCCATTTTTAATTTTTATAATTTTCTTATGATGATATTTTATTGACTAAGCTATTCCCTCAGAGCTTGAACATTATGCTTCGGACATGTTGTATGTTCTTCCAAGTGGATGATTTCTTGGCTCATTTTTAAGTTATTATGTTATGTGCATAGGGATATGATATGATAATATATATGGGATGATGTATATGCCAACATGTGGCATACCCTCCCTTAGTTAGGATTATGGGACAAAAATATTAGGTCAAAGAGTAACTTGTAGAACTAGTTACTTTTGGTAATGAGTTAGCTTGCATTGGGAATATGTGCATACCTATCCATTATTAGTAATATAGGTCTATATAATGAAGAGGAATATTTAATTATAAATTAATATTATGTAAGTGTTGATTATTCTATTTGGTAGAAACATATTTAAGGTTGTCCCCTCAAAGTGACATTCCCATATTGGAAGATCTTGTGGAGTTATTCCTTCCTAATATAATATTGTATGGTGTTGCCCTACCTTCAGGGTATTGTTACATTTATTAGTATATTGCATATATAATAATCTTGGCACACAAATATATTTTGTGTTATGTTGATATACATTATATTATTCATAATTGTATTATTAAATGTGTGGATCGTACCAAGTGGTATCATAGCTTCAATTTGAGAAAAAGTGTGGTTGAAGCCCTAATTTTAAAGAATAAACTATATCTTGTAATTTATTATGATTTAAAAAATATATATCTACTAGAGTTGGAGAATAATTTAAGGAATCTATAATAAATAAAATGGTTTTCCATGATAAATTTGTAGTGATTTATTAATATTTTATGGGTTTTTGTAAATTCGCTCTAAGGTGTAATTTTAGGATTTATTTTGCAATTTTTTTCTCTAAAGTTGTAAAATCATTCAAGAAAGCTATAATATTTTTTTGGGTTTTGTGATCAATTATGGATGAGTTATTTTGATTTTATTATTTTACATAAATTTTCTCTATACACTACAATTTTAAGAATTTTTATGATTTCATTATATTTTTCAAAGTCTTGCAAAAATCTAGTGGGGGTATGTTCTTTGAATTTTAAGTTTTCAAGTTGAATTCTAGATGATTTTTTTAAATCAAAATTTGGTAAAATCATATATTTATATCCACTTATTATTATCAAATTTGGTGTTCTTGAAACCTTAGTTTTTGTGGATCACAAAGTTATTTTTTTTCTTGTGAAGAGGATGATATTGATGCTAGAGAATGGTGGATTTATTTTAAGGTGAGATGTTTTAATATAGATTCATGGAAAACAAGTTTTTCAATTTATTTCAAAGCTTATGCAATGTGGTGGTGGGTTTTCTAGGTGAAGAACAATATGATTTTTTGTGGGAAGAAATGGAATAGGGTTTTCTAGATCAATGGGATATAGAAGAAAAAGATGATGAAGAAAAACAAAGAAAATAATTATGGTGATGGTAATGAGAATGAGAATGCTATTATGAAGGAAAATAAAAGGCACATAATGATGATGATATGGAGGCTAAAAATTATGTATAAGGAGAGATAGAGGATTAAAACAAGGAAGAAGGAGAAATATTGTAATTGGAGTGTGTATGCACAAGCTATGATGACCTAAAACAATCCTCTTTCTCTCAATAAAATAGGAATTGAATAAGGTCAATCAAATAGAGCCTATGATACTTAGACAATCAAGTAAGGACCAATGAATACTGTAGATATAGTATAGGGTAACCTACAATGAAAATGTTAAGAGGAAAGGGATCCAAAGCCTAAGTTATGACACAAGGATGTAGCTCTCACTAAAACTCAACAAAATTAAATGGTTGTAAAGGGGAATAAAATAAACTAAACTAAATGATTGGTTAGAATGGTTCAAAATGGGTAAAGTGTAATGGTCAATCAAATAGGGGTCTATACAACCTAAATTTATTTATGGCAAGTCTAAATAATATTCTGGATACACCACTTTATTCGGTATAGAGAAATCCTAAATAAGGATACACATACATTCATTCACAAAAAGATGATTAATATATTATCTAATAAGTAAATAAAGGAAAGAATATAGGGTTAGAAATACCTATCTCAGGGTGGTCATATCGATGCTTCAATCTTCCCCTTGGATCAAGTGGAACTTTGAAAGAGAATATTGTAGTATAAAGACATAAAATGGTCTAACGAAGACCTAGATATCCTTAGTTGGGAACTCCCAATGACTCTTATTGACCTTCAATGACACCATAAGATAAGTCTCCTAAAGATAAGGTTTTAAATCACTAACTCTCCCAAATAGTACTTAGGGAAGAAGTGCAAGTGCAAGCAGAGAGAATGAGTGTGATATGAATTAAATGTGACCCATATACATGGTTAAAATACCCAAATCCAACCCTAAAATCTAAGCCAACGGTATCATCCCAACTAATATAGTTGGAAGATGTTGGTTAACACAATACAATATAGACCATGTTGATACAATATAAATGTCAAAAAACACACTTGAAAAGGTATCATGTTGGTTGGTACAATACATAAAGGGTGAAGGTAAAAAATATATGGTATCAACCATGCTAATATCATAGGGTATATGGAAGCAAAAAAGTCTATATAAGAGGTAAACAAGAGAGATAAATAAATAAACACTTAGAGGAGGTTAGATTGATAGTATTAATTGTATAATCAAGATAGAATAAATACATCTCTCACACAACAACATGAGCCTTTCCCATCCCATTTCTCATTCATGCTTTAAGGTGTGCAATTAGGGAGATTGATGCATTGATAAACCATTGCAAGAGAAAGTGTCAATAAATGATAAAGTTAAAGATATTATGTGTATATAGAGTGAATGCTCTAATAAGGAGGTTGAACCCTCAAAGAGGCCTATAATAGTGGATTTATTCCTTCCACATAAGGAATATTATATGGTGTTTCTATACCTTAAAGGTATTTATGAACATAAGTCATATTAGGGAATTTGGACACACATCTCTTGTGTTATGCAATCTATATATTTTTGCATATTATTCAGTGTATTTTTTGATATTATATTTGATTATTATAGGTGTGGAGCTTACCATAATATGGGATGAAAGGTTATGTTTCCTGAATTAGATAAAATTATACAAGGTGCCAATGAACACAGTCATGATTATGTGC
Source organism: Torreya grandis (assembly GCA_037957365.1). Taxonomy (NCBI): domain Eukaryota; kingdom Viridiplantae; phylum Streptophyta; class Pinopsida; order Cupressales; family Taxaceae; genus Torreya; species Torreya grandis. Next base: position 26,106 of record JARHVA010001852.1, on the reverse strand, counting down.
TTAGGTTTAAGATCATGATTAGCACATTGTATTATGAGCCACTAAATAATGAGATTCAAAGATTTTTATTGATATTTTGATTTGATTTATTCAATAAAAATTCATGTTCAATACTTATACTTTTTTTATGATATTTTTCATGATATTAGAGAATGTGAAATCAAGCTCTAAAATACAAATATTCTTAAGTATACTCCCAATGCATCTTATTTTTTTCAAAAAAAAAAAAATTCAAACTAAGAATGATCACATAAATTAAGTAAATTTCATAGAAAAACCATCTCAAAGGTTCATATTGACTAAAAAAATAGGGAATAATTTTTTTTATAGGCTCAATGAGCTCCCAAAAAAAATCTTGGAGAAACTACTTGAGTGTAATTGTAGACACCTAAATTTGATCCATGGGTAGCCTTCACTGTCAAATTTCATTATTTTAGGGTGATTTTATGTTTTTAAATTATGGTTCAGATTAAGATCTTATTAGTTAATTTTCCTATGTATTTTGACCCTATTTTCCTTATCTTTTACCTTCCCCTTTCTTTGTCATCTTTCTCTTTCTTGCTTGGTTGTTTTTTGTTGTTTTGGACTTGCTATCAAGAACCATGCACTATGAAATTTTGGTGTGGGCAATTTATGACCCTTTTTGTGCCACCCATGCTTAGTGTCCCTAGTTTTTAAGGGTTTCACACCTATTATGTATCACCTCATAAACCAATTTGGTCCTAATTTTATTTTGAGAAGTTTATAAATATATAGGTGCATTCATGCATATAGGACATAAAAATAGAGGGTGAACCACAAATTAAAAACAAGAGTAAAAAAAATATTGAGTGGATATATTAGAAGTTAATATTATAATTCAAAGTATAATTTAAATTAATATTTGATATCTCTTTAATTTAATGTGCCACTTGTTCATGCTAACACAAAAACTCATATAGGATTACGACTTGCATCCATGATTTGTGGCTTAAGTGCATTGAGTGTTATTTTATAAATTTGTTATGGACTAGGGGTTTAGTAATACTAGAGGGATAAAACATATACCTCATTGATTTACCCATTTTTATTAGTTTGTAATAATTTTTTAGGGTTGCAGAGAATGAGATTAGTTTCCTAGGGATCTGCACATAATTCTAAAAAAACAAATGAGGTTTTCAAATACAAAAAACAAGTGAACATTATTTTGAAATTAAAATTTAGAAATAAAAAGTGCCAAGAACCATGATTTAATAGTCCTAGAATGTCCAAATCCATCCTCCCACTTGTGGCTCCCCAAACATTTTTATATCTATTTATCTCATATTTTTAGAATTTAATTTATCTCACCTTTTAGACCTATTTTTTGTTGTTTATTTTTTCCAACTATCCACATATTCATGAAAAAATATATATTATTCAAGAACACTCTTTTATTATTTATTACTTATTATAAAATATTCATTATCAAAATTAGGTACAAATTTTCTATTTTATGAGAGTAAATCTAGTTAGATCTAGTTGCATGTTGTATGGTTAGAAGTAGTGAATTTTGATGTATAACCACTTTTTTTATACTACATTTCATATAATTTGGGCTCTCTTACAACCCTTAGGTTTAGATATTTATCTCATTATTATAGATCTGATTTTTCTACAACTTATACTACTTTAAAAAAAATCATTAGCCCAAGCTCTAGTGTGTTATTAGTAAACCATTTTCATACTACATATGTTTTCATCTTATTTTACTTGAAGTGATTGATCTAAGAGCCCTAATAGGTGAAGTTTTAGATTAAATTACAATATTGTTGATTTTTTAAAATTCATTTAGTTAAATCTAAATCTTAATTTAATAATAAAATGGTGTTTCTTAATGAAGTTATTGTTCCTCATATTATTTCATGTTCTCTTGCAAATGGTTTTGAAATAAATTTGAAGGACATTGTTGTAAATGGATATGTAATTGATATTAACCACCATGATGAGAACAATAAGAGTTTAAAAACTTAAAAATTTAAAGAAACGTGTTCAAGATAATTCTAGATAAATAATAGAGTTTTAATGTGTTAAAAGACATCCAATGCCAAACCCTAGGTAAAGAACCTCAAATTGAAGATATACACTATAGGGTGAAAAATGGATATTTGATTAGAAATAATGTAGATAAACCTCTTAGAGTGTCCCATTATATACCTAATGATGTGGTCATTAAAAACTTATTTATAATATTATTCCTCTTATTTATATTTATTATACTATATTTTATGTCTTTATGGTTTGTACATATGCATTTACTAATTTTCAAGTTTCTCCAAATATTTCACTTATTTATTCTTAAATGCAACTTGAAATTTTTTTAGGCAAGATGGACCCATAATAAAGGATGACAATGGTTTATTATTATGCCTAAATGGTTGTAAAAGTGGGAAATGCTTATGATGCTTATGTGCAAAGTCAGTCCTCTTATTTTATGATTGAGAGTTTTTACACAAGATTACTCCCGATAAAGAGTTCTAGTTAAAACCTTGGCAGATGCCATCCTTATTTTTTCAATTGTGAATCATCATATTACATGAGGTGAAATGTCATTAAGATAATGAAAATGCATGGATGTTATAGTGAATTGAAAAAAACCCTAAAAAAGAAAAAAAAAACTATAAATATTTTTAATAATATTATTATTCATTATTAATCATATTAATATTAATATTATCATTGAGATAATGAATTTTCATTTTAAACATGTGGATATATTTGATACTTTTGGATAAATCAAAAGAACTACCATCATCATCATCATCATCATCATTGATTATTTATTAACTATTATTATTTAATAATTATTTTGACTATTGAAACATTTTTTGAATGCATGCTTGAAGGTATACAAATGGGAGAGAGAATTGCATGGAGGTCATGAATTATTTTAGTTAAGAGGGAGTGATGTAAAACAATCTTAAGTGGTAGTTGGTAATAAATTAAATTAATATAAATAAAATTACATGTTTGGATGCATTATGGGATGTGGTGGTGGGGTATTGTTAGGATATAATTAAATTACTTAGATGATATACAATAATAGAATAATATATCACATAATTAAAAACATAATAAGTAGATCCACAATAATAATTGGTGAAAGAACAAAATACTTGAATATTATGATTGAGCCACTTCAAAGGGGAAACCTCCAAAATAATGAAATAAAAACATAATTCATAATATGATCCTATAAGACTAACTAATACCTCATATATAGTATAATTATTCAAGGTTATTCCATAGGCTGACCTAATAAGAACATAGAAAAATGTGACAAGAATATAAAATAGGTATGCATGCCACAAGTTGGCCACACATATCCCTAGACATGGCATAGGATAAGGGTGAAACATGTCCCTCCCCTTAAAAAATGTTATACTCAATGTCAAATCAACCCCAGATGTTTATGCAAGAAGGCTTCATCCTCCCATGTTGCATCTTCACAATGAAAATTCTTCTATTTGATCAAATACTCCTAAATTACTCTAGTTCATAGTTACTTAGTGCATGTTTGAAGGATCACTTCAGGATCCATAATAACTCAACCTTCCTCATCCAATTTATAAAACTTTGTCTGAGTATAAAATATGTGTCCAAATAACTTCTTCAGGCAAGATACGTGGAATTATGGATGTATGTGAGTGGATTGGGTGAATTCCAGCTTGTAGGCCACACTACTAATTTTATGCAAGATTTGATAAGGGCCATAATACTTAGTGTACATATTTTTATTCCTTTTATACTACTTCAAAGACATTTAATTATTCAATTATAATTGCACAAAAACTAAATCACCTATGTCAAAATGTCTCTCACTATGATGTTGATCCATTTAATGTTTCATGCAATTCTGAGTCATGGCTAAATTTTATCGCAAACTAGTGAGGACTTCCTATTGATGGTGAATGTGTTATTCAATAACTCAAACTTTGGGATGTAAATTCAAGGTTGAAATTATGGATGTAGGTGATATCCATACAAGGCCACAAAGAGAGACATTTTGGATAAAATATGAATAGAAGTATTATACCACCATTTGATAAGTGACAACCAATGAACCCATTTTTCTTATTTATCAAAAATAAAACAATGAAGAAACCATTATAATTTTTTTTTGAAGACCTTTGTTTATCCATTAAATTAAGGATGATAAGATGAACTATGAGCCAAATGGGTACCCAAACATGTAAATAATTTAATCCAAAAATTACTAGTAAATATTAGATCTTTATCACTTACAATGATCTTTAAAGTACCATGCAATTTATGGATGGTAATTAAAAAAATAGAATCTATTGTAGTGGTAACCAAAGGTTGTCATAAGGAAAAAAAATGAGAATTCTTGATGAGTCAATCCATAACTACCATGATAATGTTTTTACCCTTAGACCATGGTAACCCAATAATGAAATCCATAGAAACCTCCTCCAAATGCTAGCCAAGACTGGATAAAGGCTGTAAAAGACTTGGTATCTTAATGCTTTACCCTTTGTTTTTTTAACACATCATGCATTATACCACATATTTTTGGACATCCACATTGAGTCCTTCCCAAAATAAATATTGCTTGATTATATGATATATTTTAAAAAATATGGAGTGGCCTCCAAGTAGAGACGCATGAATTTATCAAAGAATTTTATGCTTGAGGACACAATGCTTACAAAGGTATAGTCTATATTTATACCATAATGCATTCCCATTCCATGTAAATTTTTTAGATTTGTTGAAACCCTGTTGAAGATTATAAATAAAATCTTTGGTAGTGTAGACTAGGAATTTGATGCAAGAGAGGTGGTTAGTATTGTGTTAGTTCCAAAATGAAATCAAATTGAAAGAAACACACTAACAAGCATACATGTCTAGGCATAGACACTAAGGGGACTTATTTAAAAAAAACAATTTGATAAAACAAAACTAAAAAGCAAGAACACAAACTTTTTTACCCTCCTTGGATGCTCCAATAGATTTATTCATTGGATTGCTTGGCTTTGTGCTTCAAAAGGTTTATTACAATGGAGATTGGATATCTTCTACCTCCTTTTGACACTATGTGGCTTGTGGCTTTAGCTTGGTTGAATAATTTGGTATTATAACACTAAAATGCATCAATTTTTGGAATAAATTTAGCATTATAACTTTGCACTAAGATATCTTAAAAATGATGTTATGGCTCTTCTATTTATAGATTTTCAAAATGGTTCAGGAGTAATCATGACCATCCATCTCAAGATTGAGATGTGTGGCCATGAATAAATCTAATTATGTAAATAAAATTCATAAATACCCTCATCATGATTTGGGAAGAAGGGGAATTTATGAGGCATGGGAGGTATTGATGAGGAATGGGGTGGCTTAATCTTGATATTTTATGGTTTTATGGCTTGTGGATGCCAACCCATAGAAATGATGTCATTTGATGATGTAGTTATTCAATATTAATTTCCATCAAGAAATATTCAACAAGCTCCATGGAATTCTTAATTAAGCTCATAATTTGAATTAATTAGATTTAAACATGATTATTCAACTTTGATGCAAACCTTGGCAATTTTATACACAAATTAATCAAATTGGTCAAAATGTCTTATTATTAGCTCAAAATTTGACTGGATTAAAATTGGAAGTCAATGTTAAATGCATTATAACCGTATTCCCATTGAGGATGTTTCCAATGAAAAATAACAAAAGCACATGTCTCATGTAAGAAATTTGGTAGACAAGAGCAATCCAGAGCACCTAGGTGTGAAAATGTCATTTTGACTCAAAAGATCTGATCAAAGTTAGCTACTTCATAAATTGCATTTCCCCATTTAATGATACTCTATCCAAATCAGCACTTGAATATAATAATTTTAACTAATGCATTTTAGTGTTTTTAAGCCAAATTGTGTATTTTGGTATAAATTGGTCAAAATCCTAGTTGGAGGTTATTGATGGCCAGTTTTAGGTGTCTATAGTTTGCCCTTGTTTGAGAAGATGTTGTAAACTGTAGGAATAACAATGTCTTCTCAAATAATGAGTAAAGACCTGTATGCCAAAAAGAAGATGATGACTAAAGAAAAAGCTCCAAATGGTGTTTGAAAAGCCTATGATGATGCCCCCTTGAGGGAGTGGCAGTCACATATGTGGATGGATGGTCCCTCAAAAAGAAGTAAGAAGAAAGGTGGAATTAACTTGTAGTTGAGAGTAATCCAAATGAGAAATGCTTACATGCATTGATTTAAAAAGAGAACTGATTTACCCAGAGGTGGTTATAATTAGCAATAAAAGTCAAAATAATGATTTTCCCATAGGTAATTATAATCATTAAGATAACTTGGATTTGTTTGATGAAGATGTTGTGTCTCAGTTAGGACTAATTAGCAAGCATAACTCAAGGATATAACCTAGGATACAAATTAAAGATGATCGGGCACACATGTAGATGCAATGATCTAATGACTAAATAAGCCACAAATAACCAAGCATATGAGGATGCAAAGTGATGAAAGGGATGGATAGAAGAATAAAGATTGAACAATATAAATGATTCAATTATACTTTCTAATGAGGAGATGCATGTCCTTATTAGCATTGATACAACTAGAATCATCAATGGGTTGATTTGATCAAGATGGGTGGAAAGATTGGCCAAGGTGCCAAGGAGAAAATTCTATGGCTCCATTGCTTATAGATCTTCTTGAAGCTAATTTTTTCTATAGCATGTGATGTTAGGCATCATGATAGAACACCATGAAGAATTGGTCAAAATATACATAAGGACTGACTCCCAATCTAATAAACACTCAAAAATAGTAGACCAATGATAAAAACCATGATGACAATACTGACATATGAATATAGATGGACTCAAGAATAATGTGTTTAAATAATCACCTAATGAACACATATAGACTAAGTCAAGGCAATAGTGATAAAATCAAACAAATAGGCAAATGAACAAACAAAGAAATAAACAAAAAGTACACAAACAAACAACTTGAAATAAGGAAACAAATAGACAAACAAACAAAAAAAATAAAAAGCACACAAATAAATAAATAACCTTAAATAAATAAATAAATAGAAATATTGAAAACAAAAGTAAAAGAAAGCATCCTAACAATGACCATGCCCTAATAGGGTGAATTGAGGATAACTGACTAGGCTTAGATAGGATAAATGTTTTTGGATTTTTGAAATATTTGAATATGTTTGAAATTTTGAGATATCTTAACTCGTTAGAGAATGACAAAATACCTACTCATAAAATGGTGAGAGCGTTTGGCTTAGATTGCTCATAAAATAGTGAGAGCGCATAGAAAGGGGGATTGAATTGACCTCAACATGAATTGAGTATGGTCCTCATGGTCTTGAAATGACCTCAAGTCATAGTAATTCCACCCACACAAAAGGTAAGGAAAAACCAACTAAGTCCCAACAAGTTTTCAAATCTGGTAAATGGTCAGTCAAATGAAAACAATAATGGTAAGGTGATGTGGCAATGCATGATAAACAAATGTTGTACCTAATTTTCACATAGAATATTATAACTAGGATACAAAGGATTAGATTAATGATACTAATTGACCCATATGTGGTTATAATTAACAACAAGATTGGAGAAACACTGATTTTCCCGTAAACACTTATAATTAGGATCATATAAATAAACTTGATATAGGATGGAAAATGAAAGATATCTTGCCAGATCAACTATCACACTACTTTCATAGACTATCAATACAAACACATATTTGATTGATTATTTAAACTTGATCAGAATCCCCTCATAAAAAATGTGGGAAGAACCAAAGTAACCAAGATCAAAATAGGATTAGATAGGATGGCTAAAAAATAAGTTTCGGTCTAGATAGGAATGGTATGGTAGAATGGAATGGTCTTTCTCTAGGATAATGATGGTTTGATAGATTAGATAAAATGGAAGTAGGGTTTCCCCCAAGTGATGGGGTGAATGACTAGGATATGTGATAATAGCAAAAGGAATATGATAAATGAAATGGAAAATAAAAATGACATGGTATATGTGTTTGGCTTGGGTGTAGTTTTGGATTCTATTGTTCCTACTGATGTGGAGATGCATGTCCTAATTAGTAAATAATACAAACAAAATATGCGATCATGTTAATTTCTTGCCTACACCTCATCTAAATAGTTGATATGTCAAGAATTGCCTATAGATTTGGATGCAAATATTGTTGTTGTGATCTTCATTGGTCATTGATTTTGATTTCTTTAAATGTCAAGACTAGGTATGATTTTAGCCTTTGCAAAGGAAAGTGTGGTCATGTATAGTAAATAGAGAAAAATAATGGATGATAGGTTTGATTGGGAAATGGAATGATGGAGGATAATGGAATGTGTAATGGTAAGAAAACAAATGAAGATCAAGACTTTTAGTCACACATAATGTTGTTGATGTTGGATTTAACATAAATTTAGATGTGGCAAGACAAAAATACTTTTGAATATTCTCTTGATAAGACCACCAATTTATTTTATTGTTTAGGACTGAGAGTAGCTACCATCTGATTAGGATATAAATTGGAAGCTATGTTGATGTTATCTTTGATTTTATCTTCATCAAGAAGTGAAGGAATTTTATGCTCAACTATTGGCACCTCAAGGAGGTTTTCACTGATGAATTTATCTTGATTATCCCATAGAGCCTTTGAGAGGTTTCACTAAGAAATGTTGACTTGTGACTTTGATTATCTTCTAGCACTTCTAAAAAAGTTTCAATAGAAGATACTGAGTTTGAACTTTGATTATCTCCTAATGCCTCTAAAAATGTTTCACTAGGAGAGTGTTATTCTTTTATATGAATTTAGTCTTGGCCTCCTTGCTCTTCTTTAACTGTTATGTCACCATGGATGCTTTTCAACAAAGTGTGATTCTGTTAGTCCTAATCGACACTTGTGGGAGATGGAATATCAATGAAATGGCTATATTGGTTTGTGGTAATGGCCTATAGAATGGTAATGGAATAGATTTTGGTAGCATAATCCTCATAGAAGATACTAGCATAAATTGTGATGATATTGAAGTATTCATTCTCAAAAATAGTAGAAGGATCATAAATGTATTCAAATTAATTGACTAGGCATGCATAACCAATATTATAATAGTAAAAAATGTATTTTGTTTCGAAATCTAATTTTGACTTAAGGGACTCTAAAACCAATGTTAAGATTGATGTTGATTTTGATTCTAATGGTAAACCTGATGTCAATTCAATAATATAACTCTAATTCTTCATCTGATGGGTATTTTATTATTATGATGTCTTGTTGAATATTTGATATTAGAAAAGCAACAGACTATGATGGTATGGTGGGTTCCACAAAGACTGGTTTGTTAAAGTGAGACTCCTCCATAATGGGAAAAAGGTTAAGAGATAACTCCTTAAAGACTAGATTATCAATAGGAGGCTCTTGAAAAATAGGCATATGGTCGAGGTAATGATTTTCTCAAAGATGGTTATAATCATTAAAAAATGACTCAACAAAGGCTAGCTCATCAGAGCAAGATTCCTTAACAATTGGTATAGGATCAATAGGTGATTCATTATAAGTTGACTTATCACAAATGGTTGGTTAAAAAAAAACATCTTAGATCAGTTGGTTCTTTTAGCCTTGGTTCCAATGAGTTAGAAAATACCAATTTTGAACATAGCTTGGTCTTAGAATGATCGGATTGGTTGAGGTTTTGATGGGATTGGTACTAGATAAAGAATGGCTTTTAGTTGGATAATGATAAGGTGTTGGGGAGATGGATTTCTCACATGAGCCAAAGGACAAAGTCTTGAAATGGTAATGATAGGGTAATGCAAAGCTTGGTTGTTCACACAAGCCAAAGGACTAGGTCCTGGAATGATGAAGGGTCATTATGGAGCCTGGTTGCTCATACAAACTAAATGATGAGGTCCTAAAAGGACAAGTTTGGGGTGTTGTGGAGTGTGTTTATTCACACAAGCCAAATGAATAGGTATTGGTATATAAATGGTGTGATGTTGTGGTCCTATAATATAAATGGTATGATGTGGTGGAACTTGATTACTCACATAATCCAAAGCATCCAAGTCCTCCTCATAAACCATATCATCCCAGTCGGTAACTTGATTTGGATTTTGTGGATATTGACTATGTTCCCCATATAGAGTATTATAGGGAGAATAATAAAACTTCTTAGAAAATGTATATCTGTAGGGGTTTTTAGTCAGATTTTGTATGGCCATTCTATCATAAGTTGGATTCTATGTGACTCCACTATAGGTGTAGCTAGACATATCCGTATAAATAATGAAATATCTAAAAACAAAAAGGCTTGGAGTTATGTAAACTCTAAAAAACAATTTATAAAAGATAAAAGGTTCAAACTTGGTCTAACTTGGTCGAAGGGGTGGAGTTGTATCTCCAAACAATGATTTGATCATGGAGCTATATCTCCAAAATGGTTTGTGCTAAGATTTGGCATAAAATAGTCTAACATCAAATGTATAATGTCAATTTTTGTACACACAAAAGGTCAAACATCTAAATAAAAACTGGTATGTCAAAGATCTAGGTCAAAGTGTTCCAAACAAGGTCTAAACTAGGAAAGGGAAAAGAGTTGCTAGATATTTTATCCAAACATGGAGTCAAAAGCTAGGCTCAAATAGGCTATGCTAGGAATTTTGGTGAAATAGTGTCAAAATTTAGATTTGAAACAAAATATTGATGTGATTTGATTTAATCTAACAAGTTTGGAAGTGGCTTTGACATAGACCTGACACATAGAATCAACCATAAACATGATCAGTTGACATAAACCATAAGGTAAAAGTCTCTTGAAGAAATATTATGTTCTCCAAAATAAAGGCACAAACAATGATGAGGATAGGCTCTATGAATAAACAAGCAAATGGAAACAATACTCTTTGAACAAATAAGTAATAAATAGTCATCAAGTTTGAGTAATGAATTAACTAAAGTTATGCAACCCAAAAGAGAAAGATCTATGTATCAACCATAAAAATTGAGGCCTAAATAGAAATGAATCAATGTTTGGATCCAAACTTGATAAGTTTAATTAAAAAATCAATGTTGAAGACTAATATTTGGCCAAACAATCTAGACAAGATTTGGACAACATGACGGTGCATAAACAAGGTCTAAATGACATATGTGACTTGGTTTTAAACAAATAGTTTTTGGCATAATGGTAAACAAGTTTTAAAACAAATTGAGTAACCTAATGGTGTAAGCATGATCAAATGATGTAAGCAATGTTATATTTCAAAGACTCAAAGGCTCAAACTTGATAATGATGTGGGAAACATAATGGTACCCATTTCAAATAAGTAACACACACATAAATATGTTTAGAAAAAATTTCAAGGCACAAGTGTGGTGTAAAATGAATAGCATAAAACCTCCTTGACAAGGGAGTGGTATATAAAAAAATTGGTTTAGACATGGTTTATAAAAAAACACATTAGTTTTATTATCAAAACACCAAGCAAGAAAATGATAAAATACAAGTAAATCATCCAAATTCCTATCAAGGGCGTGGTAAAGTGGGGTTGACTAAAACTAATTGATTTTAAATAATTTCTAGATGGATCCCATGTCTATCGACTTTCACATCAGCAAACAAGAGAAGCAACACATCATTTGGGCCCACATCATATGGCTTATTGTAAAATTTTTTTGAGCTTTTTACAAGCACTACATCCATTGCTTGCTTAGTGTAGTGTGATGTCCATTATGATCATACATCTTGGGCCTAGCCCCAGTTCTAATAGGTGGTTTAAATTCTCAAATCTCCAATCTTAATGGGGTGACACCAATTTATATATCCCTCTATGAAGAGGGGTTGAAGATGATGCCAGGTGATGAAATCCTGGGTCAAATCTTCCCTAAAGAACTTGTGGAGGTAATGAAGTCCCCTAGCAAGCCAAAATGCAATAAAATAAAATACTAAGTGAAAGAGATTTAAAGGTTGTTTCTAACTCACTCAAGCCATGTGGGTCCTTGAGGAGAGCCTTCAAAACTTATCTTTCACACATTTGACTAAGAGATTTTACAATAAAGATAAAACTTTTTATCCCAAAAGTTTTCTAAAAGGGATAGATGGGAGAGCATACACACTACCTCTTTCGTTTTGCCAAACAAAACTAGTTAATCAACTATTAAATACAAACTTTGAAAATGAGTTCAATTTTAAGCACTTAATTGAAAAAGTGTGGTGATGTTATTTGGCCCCTTGGCCTTAAGTTTACAAACTTTGAAATAAAACATAAAACATAATCAATAAAACACCCTATAAAGTTCCTTTAAACACCAAAATGAAGGATTCATAGTTCATTTTAGACATCCAAATGAAGTGTGAAAAGACTTATTTAAGTTGTTTGGCACTTTGTTAGGTAAATCCTATAATAAAAAGGTTAGCATTTTGTTTATCCTTGAAGCATTTTTTTCAAATGAGATAAATAAATTTAAAGGGAAAAAAATATGTTGACTTGAAGATAAAACCTCAAGAAAGTAAACACATTGATTTAAAAATTTAAAAATATTTTAAAATTTTTGTGAAATATATATACAAAGTGAAGCTAAACTGATATATTCTAAAAATTTAAGAGAAAACATGTGGTTTAAAAAAAATCATCAAAAATAGAGTCTATATGACTCCAAACCAAGTATTTGAAAATGATCTATTAGCTCTGAAATTTGTGTTTTTAAGAAAAACACAGTGACCAATGACGGTTATACCTGAATGTCGATGGTTGTTCTGGCCATCAGTGGTTCTTCTGACCATCAACTATTTACTCAACCATCAATGATTCTTTTAACCATCGATGGTCTCTATGTAAACTCATGAAGATAAGAATCTAACCAAATGAAGTTAGAAAACCAAATTACAAGAGTTTTAATAATCCAAATGAAGATTTTAAAGTTGCATAATGATCTTCATGCATGGGATGCATTTGGTCCCATCGGGCATGCCATTATGTAGACTAGAAATTTGACTCAAAAGAGGTGGCTAGTATTGCGTTAGTTCCAAAATAAAATTAAATTAAAAGAAACAAACTAATAAGCATACATCTCTAGGCCTAAACACTAAGGGGAGCTTAGTGAAGAAAATGCAATTTGACAAAACACAACTAAAAATCAAGAACGTAAACTTTCTTACCCTCCTTGGATGTTCTAATAGATTTCTTCATTGGCTTTCTTGACTTTTTGATTCAAAAGGTTTGTTGCAATGGAGATTGGCTATCCTCCACCTCCTCTTAGCACCATGTGGCTTGGTTGAACAATTTGGAATTATAACACTAAAATTCATGTATTTTTGGAATAAATTTAGCATTATAGCTTTTCACCAAGATAGCTTAAAAATGATGTTCATGGCTCTTCTATTTATAGATTTTCAAAATGGTTCAGGAGTAACCATGACTGTCCATCTCAAGATTGATATGTGTGGCCATGAATAAATCAAATTATCCAAATAAAATCCATAAATACCCTCATCATGATTTGGGAAGAATGGGAATTTATGAGGCATGGGAGACATTGATGAGGCATGGGGTGGCTTAATCTTGATATTTTATGTATTTATGGCTTATAGATGCCACCCTATAAAAATGATGTCATTTGATGATGTAATTATTTAATATCAATTCCCATCAAGAAATATTCAACAACCTCCATGTATTTCTTAATTAGGCTCATGATTTGAATTAATTAGATTTAAACATGATTAGTCAACTTTGATGCAAACCTTGGTAATTTTGTACATAAATTAATCAAATTGGTCAAAATGTCTTGTTATTAGCTCAAAATTTGACTAGATTAGAATTGGAAGTCGATGTTAGATGCATTTGAACTATATTCCCATTTAGGATGTTACCAACATAAAATAACAAGGCACATGTCTCGTGTAAGAAATTTGGTAGAAAAGAGCAATCCAGAGCACCCAGGTGCAAAAATGTCATTTTGAATTGAAATGATCTAATCAAATTTAGCTACTTCATAAATTGCATTACCCCATTTAATGATACTCTAGCCAAAATCAGCATTTAAATATAACAATTATGCATTTTAGTATAAATTGGTTAAAAGCTTGGTTGGAGGTTATCGATGGCTAGTTTTAGGTGTCTACAGGTAGCATTGTCATTCTCCCATTTTGATATTGTTTCCTCAATATAATCTACCTATCACATGGTCATGACACATAATAATGCTTCAACTAATTCATCCCTCAAAGAAAGGGCATCTACCACCAAATTATATTTTTCTTTCTTATACATTATTTCAAAATCATAGCCTAACATTTTAATCACCCATTTTATTTTTATTCAGATGAAATAAATTGTTCTAAAAAATATTTGAGACTATCATGATTAGTCTTTACATGAAAGTGATGAACCATCAGATAAGGTCTCTATTGCTTGACTGCATGTAAAATAACCATCATATTTTTCTCATAGATTAGTTTGAGCCTATTTTTTCCCTTCGATTGGTGAATTTAAAATGTTAGTGGCCTTCCTTATTTCATGATTAAAACCCCCATGCCATATCTTATTGCATCACACTCTACAACAAAAGTTTAAAAAAAAATAGGAGTAGCTAAAACTAGAGTTGTGCACGTATCCATTTTCAACCGTTCAAACACCTTGGTGGATAAATAGCCCACTAGGACTATTTATTCAACAAAGAGACGAGTGGGGCTAAAACACTACCATAATTTTTGACAAACCTATTATATTAACCATTTAGCCACAAAAATACTTGAAGGTTCTTGAGGGTCTTGGGAATTTTCCACTCCATCATCGCTTGGATTTTTTTAGGATCAACTTTCATTCCATGTGAAATAATATGACCCAAGTACTCCAATTATTATAAAACAAATTCAAAATTTGAAGGTTTAGCATAAATTTTAATGTTATTATATAACTGAGAGTACATGTTTCACATGATTAAAAATGTCTTCTCATTTTTTTTTGTAGTAATGATATCATCAAAAAACATCAATATAAAATTTCTCAAAAATGGCCTAAAAATAGTATTCATTAAATTACAAAATGTAGATGGTGCATTTGTGCAGCCAAAATCCATGACCATAAATTCATAATGGCCTTCATGAGATCTGAAAGTGGTTTTAGGTATGCCCTCATCATAGATTCAAATTAAATGATACCTAGAGCAAAGGTCTAACTTGGTAAAATAAACATCACCATGTAGTTTATCTAAAAAATCATCAATTATTGGAATAGAAAAGTTATATTTGATGGTGTACTTGTTGAGTTATTTGTAGTTTGGGCACATCCTCCAAGTGGCATCCTTCTTCAGCATCATGCCCACAGGGGAGGAATATGCACTTTGATTGTGCCATATGATTCCTACCTCCAACATCTCATGTACCATATTTTCAATTTCACTCTTATAGGTAAAGGGATACCTATAGGGTTTGATGTTGGGTGGTGTACTTCCTAGAATGAGCTTGATAACATGATTATGAATGTGTCTTGGGGAAAGTCCTTTTGGCATTTCACCAAAAACAATAAAATGGTCATCCAACACCATTTTAAAATTAAAATGTGTAGACTCCTTTGTTGGTTGAACCTTTATGGAAAATAAGCATGCCACAAATCCCTCAACACCTTTTCTAAGAAACTTCATCATCTGATGGGAACTAACTAGTTGTGGATATTTAAACCATAATCCACATAGTTCAAAAGTATTACCTTTTGAATGAAACCTCATGAATAGTTCCTAGAAATTTATCTCAATAGTAACCAAAATGGTGAGCCACTGCACTCCCAAAACAATGTCAGATGCTGCCATGGGAATAAAAACACAGGGGAATCTAACAAGTAGTCTCCCATATCAAGATTAATGTGATGGAATTTTCTAGAATAGTTGATTATACCACCATCTAAAATCATGACCTATTGTTTTAGAGTTGGAAAAATGAAATAATTCAAGTAGTATCCAACTTATTGTTGATGAAGTTATGTGTACTCCTATAGTCAATTAACACAACCACCTTCTATTTATTAAGGAAAGCCACCACCTTAAGATTTTGAGGAGTAGGAATGAAATAAAGTGCATGACAAGAAATAGTAGGTTGAGAATATTTAGATTAATCCTTGAGTTCTTCCAAACCCACCATTGAATCCTTATCATCTACTTCCTCCTCAATGCTGCCTTTAATGTAAAATAAATTATTTTAAACACATTGATGTTATTTGCTCCATTTTATATCACAGTAAAAACACAAACCTTTTACATGCCTTTATTAAATTTACTAAGGGGTCAATTTGGTAGGCTACATAAATGATGGTGCTAGGAAAGTGCACTCATAAACATTAGTGAAAGGTATTTGTCTGATCAAATATTTTTACTTAGCCATGCATGCCCTTAGTATAGACTTAGATACATTAGTAGGATTAAACATGTGAACTTCCAATTAGATTATATCTTTGAGGCCACCAAAAAATAGGTCAATAATATTTTCCTTAGTGATGTTTTCCACACATAAGAAGAAATTCTAAACTTGATGAATCTAATCCTTTACATTTCTAGTTTGGTGCAAATTAGCTAGCTAATTGAAGTGGTTTTTAGAGACATTATTGTGATAGTGGAGTTAAAATTCCTCATAAAATATTAAACATGAAATAAGGACACCCTTTTTTAATTTTAAACACAACTAATGATAGTAAATGAATTGCTCAGGTTCCAGATATAAAGAGGTTATGACCAATGTCTGTTAATTAGAAGTATGATTTAAATCAAATAAATTTTAAATTTGAGTAATCCATGTGAGTGGGTCTTGTTACTGCTCAAAATTTCATCCTTTGGAAGAGGGTTCTTTAGGCCCTTTCCAACTTGAGTAGAACTATTGGAATGAACTCAATCTATGGGTATCCTATAATGGGGTTAGACATCTTGATGCTAGATCCTCTATTGCATATTTTTAGCTTGTTACCAATATTAAAACCTAATAATAACCAAGTAAAAAGGAGAGGGAGAGAGAAAGATAAACATGAAAGAGAAACCTAAGCTAATAGTGTTGATGCACCTAATTTATGGTGGATCCACCCTACTTGACTCTTATAACACTAATGAAACAAGTAAAAAACTAGATCCAAGATTCCAAATATCTATCATACATCAATGTTTCATGAAGAGGTTCACAAAATGATCTAATCTAATGGAAATTAAGGGAGAGGCCTAAATTAAGACACTAACCAGTTACAGTATCCATATGTGAGCTTTAATTAAGAGATGTAAAACACTAAACATGCCCTGTATAAATAGATGAAATAGTAACTAGGTGAGATCATAATTTGATAAGGGAGAGACTTTTACCACATACACAAATATAACATGTACATACTATATCAGAATGATGAAATCTAAAACATAATCTTCTATTCATTTCAAGAGGTTACAAGCTCCATCTTGGAAGAGTTTGGTCATGCCCAAGAGAGGGAGTAGAGAAAATATAGAGAGGATGTATTTTATGGATCAAAAGCCTCTATATAGTAGAAGAGAGAAAGAGAGATGGAATAATGCCTTAGGGAATGGAGGAAAATCCTTGAGATCAAGAAATGAGGTGGTAGTACTTGATTGATTTCTATTTGCATGCCTTGATCAATAATGGATATCCTACTATCCCTTTAATGCTCAAGATCCTCTGATTGGATAAGAGTGTCCTACTAGATATAGAGCCCTTAATTTCTTCTCCTACTACTTGACATGTTCATGAGGATCAAATCCCTGAATCTTGATACTAACAATCATGCCATACCTTGAGTGATGAATTACCTACTTTGATGATGATGGAGCCATATCGACATATGAGAAAATTTGCATTTATCATAGACCTTGTATGGGTTTATTCATTGGTTTTCCCATAGTCCTTGTATTAAAATAGACCCATAGACCATATAACACCTTCTAAGCTCCATTAGGTCCAAAGAGACCTACTTTATCTCTGTAAGAGCCAAAATTCTATCAAAACCATGTCCTTCTTTAGAAAAGTGAATACGGTCATAAATAATAAACCCTTTAAACTATAAAAAGTTAAACTAGAGGTCCACATTAAACTCTAATGGTAGTCCCTTGTGTTTCATATATCCTACTTCATCAGTTAGACTATTTCATGGAATTTGAACTATATTTAATGGTGTTGGGAAGACCCTAGAAAACCCTTCTCTCCATGGTCAAAAATATCCTTTCAACCTTTGTTGAGAATCCTAGGATTTCCTTTGCTCTAATTAGTTATCAAAATATGATGAAGCTCATTGACACTTTGACCATCTCACTCCATCGATTTTAATCAGTATGGATGATCAACAACCACCAATCATCTACTATTTGAACATATCCTTAACACTTGTCATGCATATATTAATCCTCAAGATTATTTAACCCTTTGACATCCTCTCACCATTAGATCTGAAAGATCGATCAAATACCAACCATTGATCTATTGGGACCCACTATTTAAAATCCAATGACTAGTTCATGGTCTTAAAAATGAGGTCCTCACTCTCATAAAATAATGTTTACATGACCATCATTTATGGTCATGAAACCATCAAATTTAAGCTTAATAAGATTTGTCTTGCTCTATCTTTAAATTTGATGTCCCACTAACTATCAATCAAAATCCCACATAACGTAATTGACATCCCATAGACCATCAAATTTAAACACAAATAGATTTTTGATTGAGTTTTAATTTGATGTTAGCATGAATGTCTTATGTTGTAGGTTTATTTTAGCTAACTTTGTAGATTTATCTATTGAAATGTGAGAAACATGGAGGCACCAAACTTTCAAGAAATATTCTTGAGGTCAAAAGGAACAAACCCATTTGATCTACTAGCTCCAAGAGATTTTTAAGTGAAGATATTAAATGTACAAGTTGACTAGTCCATTTGATCCTACGTGATGTCCTGGCTCAAAAAAAGACTATGGAAACTTGGTGAATTTTATTCAAAGAGCCAACTTTGATCATGTGTAACTCTATTTACACTTTGGCAGATGACTATAAAATTAACACATAGTAATTAGGGACCAAGATGAATAAACCCATGTGGTCATTTTCCCTTGTAACTACCATACATGTGATATATATCTTTGTGACAATGCTCACTCAGATTTTTTGGGACTTCTTTGAAAATGGCTAAGTATGGAAAAGGATAGAATTTCATTGAGAGGACAACTTTATATCTCTATAAATCTTGATGTGCTTTGGTGGAGGACCTAAAACTTGGTGAATATAAACTTAGCACAAATGTGACCAAACCCATATGACCAAATTTCCCTAACTCATTCACACATGTGAGATATAGCATCAATAAACTACTTTCTCAATATTTGTGTTTCTATCCCCAAGATGCCTAGATGAACATAATGAAGAACTAGATGGATCCCTTGCATTTCCATACTTATCCCAAACATTCTTATCATCCCATGGGGGATATGAAAATCTGCTCCTATCCTTAATAAATGACAATTCACATTTTAAGAAAACCTAAAGTGTCTTAAATTGAGATCCTAGACTCCTTCCATTCGGAACCTTGTCTTTGGGCTTTGTGTATTAGGCAAAATGTTTGAAAAAAGTTGACCTTTAGTGAAATTGTAAAGGGATAATTTTATTGAAATAATTATGGCCTTATAATTGCCCTTTGACCTTTGAAAATGACCTTTAGAACTTTTGCATAGGTCTATTTTTCCTAAGAAAAGTACCCTTCAGAGAAATTTCTTGGGTTATTTTGCTTCAAAAGATAACTTTCAAGAAAAAAGTATAGGACACTTTACTTGAAAAAGTGCACTTCAGGACTTTTAATTTGAACCACTTCCTTGAAAAAATGACCTTTCAGGACTTTTGCTTAGACTTTTTTCCCTGAAGAAATGACCCTTTGAGAAAATTGTTTGGGACACTTTATTGAGAAAATACCCTTTGAAAAAGTGTTTTGGCCATTTTTATTGACAAAACACCCTTCAAAAAAAGTGTTTGGATAATTTTCTTGAAATAAATAGGTCTTTAAGGAAATTGTTATGGAATAATTTCTCTATAAGAAAAAGTTCCTTATCTTTTGTTTCAGACATTTTATCCAAAAGAATAAGACCCTTCAGAAACTTTGCCTAAGATAATTTATACAAAATAAATCAATCACTTAGCTAAAAGAAATTAGAAATAAATTATCTTAGCAAAATAAAAGCTCAAAATAATTGAATCTTAAACCAAAGACTTGCCCCCAAAAAAGGGGTTTGTACTTAACTTTTCCAAGGCCTGTATATTCCTCTAGACTCATGCTTGATACTTGAAATCATAGACCCCTTTTAAAGCCCCTTTTGATCCACCTATTCACATGAACTCTATTCAGGTTATTAAACTAGGTAGAATCTTGGTATGTGGGCCAAAAATTGGCTAACATCTTTGGTGATTCATAGGGGTTGTATACCTATCTATGCAAGAGAACCCAGACCATGTTTCCTTGTCTAGTCCTTTGGGAATGGAGTAATAAGTCTCTACAACTGAGCTGGTCTAAAATCTAATACAAGGTTGACCCTTTCTAGAACTTCCTCTTGAAATAACAAGGACCAAAAAAACAACAACAAAGGCAAATGCATGCAAGCACTTTCAAGAAATAAGGAAAAAATAACATACTAAATAAAATGTGTACAAGGGCACTTAGAGAAAAGTATAAAAAAATAATCTAATATATACAAGACCTTTTCAAAACTAGTCCTTCTAGATCAAAAGGAAAAATTCTAGTTCCATTCACTTACAATAAACTAAGATGAAAAATACCTAGTTTTAGAGGTACCATAAATGGTGAACCAACTAGTTTGATGGTCAATCCTTCTGATGTGCTCCCTAATGGATGGAGTGGAACAAACATGTCTCTAATGTAGACATACCAGTCTATGTCTTACAACTTGGTTCATGTTGGGCTGTAGGACCACTTGATTGATGTTTCTCTCCACTCTTGAGAAAGTCTTGTATGAAGACTTCATTCAAGCTCATAAGAGAAACTACACTTGGTTTAATTGATGGTTCAAAAAAACCCTATTCTTCAAACTTGCCCTTGTGTAAAATATTTTTGTTCATGCTTAGAGCATCATGTTCATGGATTTATAGAATAAGGACATGTCCCTTGGCCTCTTCAAATTCTTTGGCTATTGCATTGAACCACTGTGATAACTCTCTAAGATTCTTCACTGGTATACTTCTCAAATGGAATCACTTGAGCACTTGAGATGTTCCATTCATCAACCTCACTCAAGATTTCATCTTACTCTTCAACTACAAATGAGGGTTGATTTGACCACTGAGGGTTCAAAACATCAAATTTGTCCTACTCAAGGTCAGATATACTTTCCTCTAGCTCCAACATATTAGGGCTATCCTCAACTGATACCTCATCTTGGAGTGGAAAAACCTCAATCACCTGATCCTAATCCTCTTCTTCAATTATATATAATGGACCTTAAATATTCCATTCAAGGTTTCCCCCATGCCTAGCTTGAGGATTATCCTCTTTAGGCAAGTTTGCAACATTAAACTAATCTATTTCACTTAAAAAATATGAGCACAAATGCTACCATAACTCTTCAGGATCTTCACTTTTTGAGTTGATCTTAACCTCCACAATAGGTCCATTTAGGTTATCCTCTTACTTCTAATCAATCTCCTATAAGTTAAAAGCTAAAACATGATCCTCCTTATGAGTTAGTCTATATATTATGATCTCCTCATTATGAACACTTGCTTTGTGTTCTTCACTCTCACTTATGACTACAAGCTCCTCCTCTATCCTTTGTAGAATAGGCTCCTCTTTTATAAGGGAGATGGTGGGAGGGTGAAGAAGCTCACCTTGATTTCAACTTATGAGGGTATACTTCTAGCTAGGTAATTTGAATTCTCTTTTAGGTGGCTCTTGAACTAAGGAGAGATATTCTCATAGCTCTTGTACACAAAGCTCATTGAGCTAAGCTATGGTTGCTTGATTCATTTTTTGCATAACTAACCCTTCCTCTACCAAGACTAGTTCCTGGACTACCTTAGCTAACAACCTCCCTTTTCTTATTTGTGCCCTCATTGATTGATTTCCATGAGGGGAAAGTTCAAGACTTGGTCACCTTCTCTTGTTTTTGAATGGGTATGGGAGAGGGTGGTTTCACAAGAGAGGGTATGAAATAGTTAAGGTCATGGGAGAGGATGCAAGATGGGATATCTTCATGATCTTGAATAAGGATGGGCATAGGGATAGGATAAGATAAAATGATTAGCTCAGGCTTGACATACTCTTTCTCCCATTACTCAAAAAATTCTTTAATGGACAATACCCACCCCTTCATTTCTTGATTCTCAACATGTGGGTAGTCAACTTCTTCAATGAATGCCCATACATTCCATAAATCTTTGAAGAATATATTTATCCCTTTCATGGAATGAATAGGGAAATCTTATCCAAGCTTGTTCCCCTCCTTGATCTTCATGATTATTCTTCCTTGGTCCAATATTGCCTCCCTAAGTTTTGACAAAGATGGACTTTGACAAGTTTGACTAGGGGGTTGATCAGGGACTCTTGAAGTTTGAACTTGATGATCTTGGAGGGGATAAGGGACATAATGTTGGTCCAAATGAGCCTAATTCACTTCATAAGATACTAGCATACTCTCTATATTTTAGACCATGTTTCTTATCATTTCTATATCCTCATTCTTACAAGGTGACCACTAATCTCCCTCATAAAATTACCATCTATCCTTGACTAACTAAATGGAACTCCTTGATTTTTGTAGAGAATGGATATGGATGATTGGAAAAAACTCTAAACCCTTACTAATCTCCCTTATCAACTAAATATAAACTACTGATGCTTACTTGATCTCTGACAAGGATGTATTAGGGTAAGCCTGATCTTAATAAGGGGAAGTAGAGGACTAATTTGAATGCAAAATAGGTTGACCTTGGTCATACACAGGGGTAGAAGGAGGAAAAATGCCATGATAGGGTTGATAGGTGTCTTGAGGGCCACTTGGGGGAACAAAAACATTATTTTATTGATAAGTGTGATGTTGAGGTAGAGGATAAACATATTGATAAAAATATGACTCATTTTACATACCAGATTATAATGATTAGGCACTTAGTTAGGTTGATTAACTAGCTAATAGATGCTTGGAGTTTCCATTGATGTTTAAAAACCTACCTCCAGAGGCTGATATGTAGAAGAAAAACACCAAAAATCCTTCCACTACTTTGGACCTAGTCGCATTGGGCGTGCTAAAACTATTACTAATAAAAATTTCATCCTTTAAAAGAGGGTTCTTTAGGCCCTTTCTAACTTTAGTATAACTATTGGAATGACCCTAGACTATGGGTATCCTTTGATGCATCTTTCTAGCTCGTTCCCACTATTAAAACCCACCAATGACCAAGGAAAAGGTAGAGGGGGAGAGAGAGAGAGAGAGAGAGAGAGAGAGAGAGAGAGAGAGAGAGAGAGAGAGAGAGAGAGAGAGAGAGAGAGAGAGAGAGAGAGAGAGAGAGAGAGAGAGAGAGAGAGAGAGAGAGAGAGAGAGAGAGAGATGAAAAGTAAACCTAAGCTAAAAGGATACATAATCTTAGAGTAATACCTTTTATAGTGCATGGTATATTAAATACATACATGCCAATTAGGTAATTATAGTTTTCGATATTCCATATGAGCATCGTCTTGAACAAGAAAAATTCATACCCATGAAATTAATTATAAAACATGTTAAGGCTAGTCCATTACAAAAGGGTAAAAACAAGTAATCCCATTTAATAGGTGGCTGACACTTGAGAGACCCTTACATAAAAGACATACGGTGGGTTCCATGGAATTTTCATCTTCTACACACCATATTCAGATATCTAGAGTACCTAAACATGTTCCTAATATTGATATTACAAAGAAACCACATAGAAAATAATATGGGTTACAAGAACCCATATTCCTTCTATTGGAACTTCATGACCCTAGAGTTATATTATACATATGATGAGAATCACAGATACTATAGTGACATATGTTTCACCTATACATTCTCCTTGGCAGTACTACCAATTTATTACACTAGGTTCCAAGTGTGGAGATACCAATGATGATCCTTTGGATGACATCATAGGATGATAATGTCTCTTCAAAAAATACCAAAATAATAATAAAAATTAAAAAATACAAAAACATTTTTGACACCTACATGTTCTATTAGCTCCTTGACATCTATGTGTTAGTTCCATGTTGAGGGATAGAATATCATTTACTCCTATATACACATATAAAATTATACACAGATACATGATACACTTATGGGTGTTGGGATTTCTCTCTACTCACATCACTAGGATGTTGGGGCATCCATCTTCTATGATCTTGATATAGACAGG
The DNA here is from genome assembly GCA_037957365.1 of Torreya grandis. NCBI lineage: Eukaryota > Viridiplantae > Streptophyta > Pinopsida > Cupressales > Taxaceae > Torreya > Torreya grandis. Next base: position 1,659 of record JARHVA010001852.1, on the reverse strand, counting down.
GTATGTGATTCAATGATCACTCTACACTATCATGTTTGAGCTTACATATGTACTTACACATGCCTATTTCACATGATTATACATTACATAGGGTTTTTAATATGATATGTACTTGAATTGTTTTGCTAAAACATTCTATCCACATTTTATCCATGGGCCACTATGACATGTTTAGGCTAGTTGCTTGTGATTTTACTTTACACACTTCCTTGGGTGTTTTTCCCTTGTTATTATCCTACTTTTTTGAGTATTTAAATATGATCCATTATATGTGACCCCTATGCCTATGTTAGATTTTTTATAAATTTGAATATTTCATTTCTTGTTGTATGCACATTTGAATATGTCATTCCTTAATTTTATGGACATTTGACAAAGTCTTGTCCATTCAATTTTACAAGATTTGAATATGCACCTTATTTATGGTCTCCTTAGATGATTACCTTTTGGCTTGATTTTAAGTGCTCCTATGTTTGTGCTTGTTTACTTTTTGATCTTGAAATATTACTATCTATATGTTTCCATGATATTTATCATGCATCTTAGGCCTACATGTGATCACATTGGTTATATGTGATTCAATGATACATTTACCTAGACATGCTCCTTCTATATACTACATGGTTAAATTCATAAATTTATAGTTGTCTTACCCTTTTGAGGTGAGGTAACTTCTAGGTACTATTTTTACCTCACCTCAAAAAAGAGGGGCATATTAGTGGGGGAATGATTTGGAAGCATGTTCTCCACATATTACAAAGTTCTCAGATTCAATGGGAGCATGTCATATGGGCATGGCTTCTATACTTTCATAGTTTCCAATTTATAGTGGGGGAATACTATGGAAGTAGGTTATCCACATTTATTTAGTATTTGGTACTTACACTAGTTTGCAGATTCAATGGGGACATGTCATTTGGACATAGCTTCCACACATTTATAGTTTTAAAATTTAGTGGGGGTATGATTTGGAAGCATGTTCTCTATAATCATTCAATATGATACTTATAAATCATAGATTTAGTGGGACATGCTTTGGAAGAATGTTCTCCACACCTATTCAATATTTAGCATCTCCAATAGTGGGGTATGTTTTGGAAACATGCCCTACACATTAACACTTATATCAATTCTAGATTTCTCTGTATATAATGGGGGAATGCTTTGGAAACATGTCTTCCATAGTTACATAGTTTTATGAATTGGCCATAACAAATATTTATAAGATTATGATAAACATTTATGGTATAATTCTATACATGGTACCATTGTTATACATAGTTTTATCATGATACATATCTAAGGTGCATATGCTATGCAAAATATGCCAAATATTAAAAATCCCAAATCAATCTTAGATTATAAAACTATTGCACATATTGATACCGCATAGAATTTTATAAACTCTAGTGAGCCTATCTACTGTAGTATTTGGTTCACCTTTTGGTATGGTTGAGCTGATTAAAATTCTCAATCTTTCCAAGTTTTTAGTTTGGAATTGATCATCCAAACTCACTAGATTATAAGTATCATTGGGTTACATGTTTGAGCTAATCTCAAATTCTAGGTGAAAATTCACTTTTGATCCAAAATTGGCAGTATGTGACTTCCAATATCTCTCTTTATCTCCTTGGATATATTCATTTTAAAGATTTATCT